>VIAB01015479.1:0-19924 GCA_009801035.1 Oophaga pumilio | reverse complement strand
CGGAATATGTTGGCGCTATAGAAATAAAAATGATTATTATTACACTCAAAATTACATAAGGAAATATATTTCAACTTTGCAATCACATTTTATGGTCAATGCATCTATATTAAAAATAAATAAAATTACTCTTCACTAAACATTCCCTACGGCGGGATCCTCCATATCGTTCAAGGGATATGTTCGTTATATTTAGTGATAATTTTTCAAAAAAGGGACTTTGCTCACAGGATTCTCTGGGGACATTTCTTTACTCTACCTTGTATTTTTACCCTATGAGCAATGCCCCATTGGAAAAGATCATAGAAATTAGCACTAAATAAAAATGCTCAAATCTCTAGAAATATATGATGGATTTAAAAAAAAAAAAGAGATAAAAAGAATAATACTCAGAGGATCAGAAGGAATAAAATAAAAAGCAAAAACTGTATACTTTTATCCTGATGACAGGTCCTCTTTAGCCCCTTTCAGCATTAAGATGTGAACTTCCACCTTCCTTCCCCACCCTATTTTTAGTCTACAAAATGCAAAATATTTTTTAATATATAAAGAGGCACTTTGATCAAAATTTTAATGTTGAACTGGACACACAATGTAATAGTGACTGCACAGCAGAATATATTTTTTATTGTCCCTCTCTGTTATGGAGATATTAAAGTATTTGGCACCTAATGAGTTACTTTTTTAAGTTAAGTGGGTTAAGGTGCAGCATAACTGAGTTTAGCCGTGTCACTTTACAACACTTATCAGCTCTCCACCTCTTCTAGCTGGCCAACTTTCCTGTACTGCTCCTCCCACACACTGTCTGTCTAGAGTTGTGTCACTGATCATACTTAGGTCTCTTGTGCGCAACTTGTATTCATTCTGAGCCCAGATGTAATGACAGACTGATCTGATCTCACTGTAGAACAAGTACAAGATGCTTATGCACACAAGTTACAGATGTAATTACAGTCATTCTCAGTAATCAGGTGAGCTGATAGAAGGGTGAGACACAGCTAAACTCAGCTTAACTGTCCCTCACTGACTCATACAGGAGATTACGGCTGAATCATGACATCTCACATACTGACAAATCTGCATTAAGCTATGGTGGGGGCAGATTCTTTTTTGCTTTGTGTTGCTGCCTGCTTACGATTGGTCAGCATCATACAGTGAGAAGTATACGCTCCCAGTGAAAACTATCTGACAACACCCACTTGAACTTAAAAATATTTACTGTAACTCATTAATTGACAAATACTTTGCTAATGCTAATATCTCAGCAACGTAGAGGAAAATAAAAATAAAAAAATACAAAAGTGCATTACTACACTGACCAGGACAATCACGTTTACTGTGAATGGTGTAAAATTGTGGAAGTGAATTTTTTTTCACCACTTCATCCTACTTGGAATTGTAGGATTTTTCAGTACATTATATAAGTGAATGACGTCATTCAAACCTTCAGCTGGTCCCGCAAAAAAACAAGCCCTTACACAGCTATGTCGATGGAAAAATAAAACAAATGATGATAATTGGAAGAAGGCAAGGAAAAAAGGAAAATGCAAAAAATTAAAATCAAAGTGTTAAAGATTACTGATCGCCAGACTTGTGATTTTTCTAAATAACATTAGCATAAATGATCAGAAGGATCCTTAATGCCCCCTTGAAGGACCTAGCTTTCTGAATGGTAACATACCATAATTAAAGAGTTTATTGTTAATTACTAGTGATGAGCGAGTATATTCGTTGCTCGGGTTTTCCCGAGCATGCTCAGGTGATCTCAGAGTATTTTGGCGTGCTCGGAGATTTAGTGTTTGTCGACGCAGCTGCAGGATTTGCGGCTGCTAGACAGCTTGAATACATGTGGGGAATGCCTAACAAACAGGCAATCCCCACATGTATTCAGGCTGTCTACAGTCATGGCCAAAAGTTTTGAGAATGACACAAATATTATATTTTCACATGATCTGCTGCCCTCTGGTTTTTATGTGTGTTTGACAGATGTTTTTATCACAGACAGAAATATAATAATTGCAAACATATGAGTAATAAAAGCTTATATTGACAGTTAGAATGAGTTAATGCAGCAAGTCAATTTTTGCAGTGTTGACCCTTCTTCTTCAGGACCTCTGCAATTCTCCCTGGCATGCTCTCAATCAACTTCTGGACCAAATCCTGACTGATAGCAGTCCATTCTTGCACAATCAATGCTTTCATTTTGTCAGAATTTTTAGGTTTTTGTTTGTCCACCCGTCTCTTGATGACTGACCACAAGTTCTCAATGGGATTAAGATCTGGGGAGTTTCCAGGCCATGGACCCAAAATCTCTATGTTTTGTTCCCTGAGCCATTTAGTTATCACCTTTGCTTTATGGCAAGGTGCTCCATCATGCTGGAAAAGGCACTGTTGATCGCCAAACTGCTCTTGGAGGGTTGGGAGAAGTTGCTCTTGGAGGACATTCTGGCACCATTCTTTATTCATGGCTGTGTTTTTAGGCAAGACTGTGAGAGAGCTGATTCCCTTGGCTGAGAAGCAACCCCACACATGAATGGTTTCAGGATGCTTAACAGTTGGCATGAGACAAGACTGGTGGTAGCGCTCACCTTGTCTTCTCCGAATGAGGCGTTTTCCTGATGTCCCAAACAATCGAAAAGGGGATTCATCAGAGAAAATAACTTTACCCCAGTCCTCAGCAGTCCACTGCATGTACCTTTTGCAGAATATCAATCTGTCCATGATGTTTTTTCTGGAGAGAAGTGGCTTCTTTGCTGCCCTCCTTGAGACCAGGCCTTGCTCCAAGAGTCTCCGCCTCACAGTGCGTGTAGATGCACTCACACCTGCCTGCTGCCATTCCTGAGCAAGCTCTGCACTGCTGGTAGCCCGATCCCGCAGCTGAAACACTTTTAAGAGACGGTCCTGGCGCTCGCTGGTCTTTCTTGGGCGCCCTGGAGCCTTTTTGGCAACAATGGAACCTCTCTCCTTGAAGTTCTTGATGATGCGATAGATTGTTGACTGAGGTGCAATCTTTCTAGTTGCGATACTCTTCCCTGTTAGGCCATTTTTGTGCATTGCAATGATGACTGCACGTGTTTCTTTAGAGATAACCATGGTTAACAGAAGAGAAACAATGATGCCAAGCACCAGCCTCCTTTTAAAGTGTCCAGTGGTGTCATTCTTACTTAATCATGACAGATTGATCTCCAGCCATGTCCTCATCAACACCCACACCTGTGTTAATGGAGCAATCACTGAAAAGAGGTTAGCTGGTCCTTTTAAGGCAATGCTGCAATGATGTTGAAATGTGTTTTGGGGGATAAAGTTCATTTTCTAGCCAAATATTGACTTTGCAAGTAATTGCTGTTAAGGTGATCACTCTTTATAACATTCTGGAGTATATGCAAATTGCCATTAGAAAAAGTGAAGCAGTAGACTTTGTAAAAATTAATATTTGTGTCATTCTCAAAACTTTTGGCCATGACTGTAGCAGCCGCAAATCATGCAGCTGCAGTGACAAACACTAAATCTCCGAGCACCTCAAAATACTCGGAGAGTATATTCACTCATCTCTATTCGTTACCTGTTTAGTAAACTATGTGGCAGCGTTGGCTTAGTCTAAAGAGCAAAATATTGTGCTTTAACAGCGAGGGTGGCCTCAGAGCCTTGTGGGATCCCACAACGCAGATATTCGGACTTGATCACTTTTGCTAATAAATGTTCTTTAGGAAAATCACCCGTCTTGGGCTGCACACTTAATTCTTAAATCAAATTCAAACTGGTGACTGTCTAAAGTCAATAAAATATACCAATTAAACTCATGAGATCTATCCTCAAGACTACAGGTTGCCATAAAGTCTCAAGGTACGAATACCCCTTCAATTCTTCTATATATGGAGCGAAATGTTTCGTCTCAGCAGTAGAGTAAGGCCAAAATTACAAACACAAAATTACATTTTACCAGTGATACTTTCCGCACAGTTTCCCAGCTGTGTGAATAATGCCTTACATTTACATGGCTATAATTACATCAAAGTGAAAAGTAAAGAGACGGCAATATGTGAACATTATAAACCTTATGTACTGACTGAAAGCAATAAATACATATTCTTGGCTTAGTGACTCATTCTTGGAATAATGATTCTATATTTTCCTTATAAATTAATAATTACAGTAATACCATAATGTATCATCTAATAATAAACTATTAAATAAAGGCGTGCAAGAATACATCTATTACAGAATTCCAAACAGTTGCTGTAGGATACGTAGAAAAAAAAATGAATTGAATTATCATATATTATTTGCAGTAACAGTTCATAAAAATTTACTGTAGAATAATGTAGTGTATTACTAGAGATTATGTCCCAGGAGAAATGACCATCCTTGAACAGAAGGAACAGGTAACGAAAAGCGTTCAGGATTGGAACCACTTCAGAGTTTATAGCAGGTTATCGGAAATTCTTTAAAAGAGATCCTCCACCCTGGGACAGAAGAGTGATAATACATTTCACATCTATAGTCCCCATCCTGTGCCCTCGGTTTGCCTCCATCTGCCTCCATTACTTAGATAGGCGTTACGATGCTCTCCTCCTGCCACTGTGACATGGAGAGTGCAGTGGGACATGGAAACCA
Organism: Oophaga pumilio; assembly: GCA_009801035.1. Lineage (NCBI taxonomy): Eukaryota > Metazoa > Chordata > Amphibia > Anura > Dendrobatidae > Oophaga > Oophaga pumilio. The sequence goes on along the minus strand of VIAB01015479.1, from coordinate 15,310 downwards.
TGCCTCCCATGGCTTTATTATTCAACAGCACAGGTAAGGCAGTGATGTAAAGCTTAGACCACCCACTGCACCCCGCATGCCACCGAGGTTGCCATTTTGGAACAAGGAAGGCATTCTATGGTTTCCCATATCAGCACCCAACCCCCCACCCCCCAAAAAAATCCTATCCTTAGTGGGTCTTAAAATTAAAGAGATACATCCTCAGATGGACAATAACACAAGACAAATACAACTGGGTAATTTTTTTTGTTCATCAATGGCTAGACCAAAAATGCAGCCGTACGTGAAAAATTAAGTACATCCCATGAAACTACAGCTTGCCAAATCACCTTGGGCAGAAATAACGTGAAGCAATCTCCTTCTGTATGATTTTATTCATCTCTCACATCGATCTAGAAGATTTTTGGCTCATATTTTTTTTCCTTACAGCGTTGTTTAACACCTTCACACCAAAGTCTACTTTCACCTTTCTGACCAGGCAAAATGTTTCAAATCTGGCCCATGTCACTTTCTGTGGTAATAACCCTGAAACGCTTCTATATTTCCCATTGAGATACTGATTTGGCTTTTATCCTAAGTCACATTACAAGACTCGTTAAAGGGTTGATTGTGACTTGTAGGATCGCTACTTCCAATAGGTGGCGCTATAAAGTTCAAGTCCTCTTTTTCTCTTAAGAAACAATTTCTATATTTCCTAGGGATTCCGAGATTATTTATTTTTTTCTGTGACACGTTCTTCTTTCTATCAATGATAAATTTAGGTCAATATGATTTACTTTCACTTCTGAAAAATGTAAGAAATTTTATGACAATGTAGACATATTTGCAATTTTTGAACTTTGAATTTTATGCCCCTAAAATAGATCGCCACACTGCGCTAGTCAATAAAGTCTGCTTTACATTAGCATGTTTTTTTTTAGGTTTTAGAAAGATTTAAAGTTTAGCAGCAATGTTTGCACTTTTTTCAACAAAAATTTCAAAACCTATTTTTTAGAGACCACTTCACTTTGAAACTGACTTTGTGGGTCATTTAGATATGAAAACTCAAAAACAAGACATCATTTTAAAAACTGAACTTCTCAAAGTACTCAAAATCATTGTTAATCCTTCAGGTGCTTCAAAGAAGATGGAACCTTGTACGATTTTCTTCCCAAGTATGCAGATGAGCCAAATGTGATAGAAGACTACAGCTTGGGCACATGGCAGAGCACAGACGGGAAGGGCGCTATTTCACTTTGGTGCACAATATTGGCTGTAATGTAATAGCTTCGGAATTCCATGTCATATTACAAAAGCCCTTAAGGTGCCAAAACAACAGAGACCCCCAAAAAGTAAGTCCATTTTTGAAACTACACCACTTTGGCAAAATTCACACGATGAGCTTTTGTTGAGTTTTTGATTCTGCATTTTTGCTACACGATTTCTGAACTTATTAGGCAAGCTAGGTGACTTGTGCTTTTCATTGCGTTTTGGAGTGCTTATATTTATTTTTTACATGCACTTTTATCATGTTTTTAAGGCAGCTGTTTTTGCCTCTTGGTGTGTCATTTTTTAAACAAACTGCCTTTGTTTTTGATACTTCTTGGTATTTGGTTTTGATAAAACTTTACTGATATTTTCCATGCGCGGATTACAAGTGTTCTTTACCTGCAGATTTTCATCTAATGCAAGTTTATGGGAAAAAATCCACTTTGCTGGAACTGTAGTATACTGCATTTTTGACCCAGTGAAAATACAGTGTCAAAAACTCACTAAAAACTCATTGTGGGCACACAACCTTAAGGAATTCAGTTAGGAGAAAACTGAGCATTTTGAAACCATAAGTGATTCAAAACATTTTGTAATGTTTGGACATGGAAGCAAACATTTTTTTTCCACTAAAATATTGCTTTAGCCCTAAATTTTTCAATTGTCAAAGGGGTAAGGAGGAAAAAACTGATTAGAAATTTTATTAAGCAATTTCTCCTGAAAGAGGCAACATCCCAAATGTGGTAAGAAACTACTGTTGAAGCACATTGTGGGGCTCATAAGAGAAGGATCTTCATCATTTTGGTGAGCAGGTTTTGCTGGAATGGTTTGTGGGTGTCATGTCACACCATGTCGTGCCAGAACAGCAGAACCCCCACCCCCTCATCCAAAAAAACAAGGGCTAAAGGGACTCTGTCAGCACAGAAAGACTGATCAAACCAAGTCATGTCACTCGGTGCATCACGGTGGGGTCAATTATTTAAATACACCTTCCCACCTGCTGTTTTCCCCTCTATCTCCTTCCCCTCCCTCTCGTCTTTGATTGAAAGCTCTGAAGTCAGAAGTGGAGAAGGGAGGAGATAAATGGAAACAAAGCAGATGAGAAGGTGAATTTTAACGATCGGCCCTGCCGAGAAGCACCGAGTGCCTGTACTAGGTTTGGTCAGACATCCTGTGCTTCTAAGGACCAGATGATTTTTTTTTTTTTACTATCATGGTGTACTGAATTGTTTGCATGGTGGAAGGTCACTTTAATATCTATTTTATTAAAAAATCTCTATTGTTTGCTTTCATTTTACCCAAAAAGTCCTTCTAATGATTTAGGCACTTCAAACAATATATACACTCAAACGGGTCAGTATGTATTACAGGCTGTAATACATACTGACCCGTTTGAGTGTATGTTTGCTTTCATTGCATGAAAAGCTGGCCATAATAGATTGTTATCATTTGGAGGAAAATGCAGGTTTCATTTACGGACTAAGTATTTGTTAATTCTGGAGCACTGTCAGAACAGCGGATTCGTGTCGCTCCCCCGTACAGCATGAGTCATGGTTATCAGCAGATCACACACTGTGGTGATGAATGTAGCGAAGGCGAAGAACTATGGCCACTCATTTTATCTGCAAACACAATTAAATGGCACCCTGCGATTGCATTATGGGGGTGCAGATAGGGTGACAAAGGAAGCCTACGTCTTCCTTGTAACCACATGGATGACGCTTTCTATCTTGATCGTCATCTCAAAATACTCTGGCCTTGGCGGTTGCAGTAGAGTGTCAGCTGTTTGTGAATGATGAAACTCGTTGCAGACGACGAGGCAGTGTTCCAATTATAGTATTAAGTACATAGCGTCGGCACTGAAGATATGAAGTCATTTGTGCCACAGGGTTAAGTTCGTTCTTTGCATATATTGAAGGAAAACCTATGTTTTGAATTCTATAGATATGCAGGGTGTAATGATCGCGAACAGCGAGGGTGCAAACACAACCAGGTCTGTAGAGTCAGGTGCCCACCAGCACAGTTTTCAGATGACTGTTTGTCCTTGGACCCACATTCAGCTTAAATGTATTGTGGTGCAGAGAGCCACCGGCATAGCCGTGCAAGCTATTGGCCAATCAGAGGCCGGCAGCTGAAGTTGTTGGGCATGGAGCCATCTCACGCTCCAGGATGAGGAACTTTATTACAAGATGGGGGACATTATTACAGGATAGCAGGCATCAAGCAGGAAAGGATTAGAGGATGAAGGCCATTTTTACAGGATAGGTGTCAGGACAGAGCATATTATTACAGGATGGGGGGCATTATTAAAGAAAGGGGCCAAAATGGGTGATATTAAAACAATATGGGAGCCCAGGATCGGGGCCAGGACATTAGACGTTATAACAGGATGGAGGAAATGATTGCAGGATGGGAACATTATAACAGGATGGTGGTCAGGATGAGGGACACTATTACAGGGTGGGGGACGTAATTACTGCAGGGGGGCCAAAATGAGAAACATATATTATTAGTTTATGTTAGCAAGTGGGGCACATACAGTGGCTTGCAAAAGTATTCACCCCTTGGCTTTTAACCTATTTTATTACATTACTAGCTGTACTGTGCTGGGTCTGAACTCTATGAGATTTAGAACCTGCAGGATTTCTTCACCTCTGAAAGTCCCACGCAATAGATATTTTTATATATTTCTTCATATAAGTATTTCATATTTTTTAATTATGATTTTACTATTATATAGAGATCAAATATGGTAGGTATTGCATCATCTATCAGACAGTTATTCAATTGGAGGGATTCTAGAGGCCCTACAGTGAGGTGAGTGAAGGCGTCATGTATATCCCTTTGCTACAATGCTAAAAATCTATATAACATAAACATCAGATCGATGCAAACCCCAAAATTCATATCTGTACACTAGCACAGGCGAGTCCGCGACAGATTAATTCATGAAAAGGAAGCTCATCTTGGGGAACCATAGTTCTTCTCCCATGCGTAAACAGATTTAGTTTTGGTATCTGGTTTCCAGAGAAGACCTTTCCTATTTAATTACCTTGTCACTGCAGGGGTCCACTGCTTCAAAGAGGTTAAAGAGTACTCTCACCTTATTTCCCTTGTTTTAATTACTTTCTCTCACTTCCCCGATACTTTCAATGTAAAAAAGGCCTATTTTGTACGAGGTTGAATTATCAGCTCTTCTCCCTTCTGGAGATGTCTTATGGATTTTACTGTTTCTCAAACATGAAGAATCAAGTCAGTGTAAGGTTTTATGAGCATCTCCAATGTATATTGTTTTAATATCTGTCTAAATTCTGCAGTGATTTTATAGTGTATCAAATTGGGGCCCCTAATACACTAAAATTCATGCATGCATGCTAAAATTCTGGCCTTGAACAACTACTAGGGGTAGCTTGCTGAAGATAGAATCATACCAGTATCGGTACATTCTGTGATAACCTTCTATGTGGCAAATTTCTGTTTCCTACTTGGGAAGAGGTGGCTTTAAGTAGCCAAAATATTATTATACAATGTCATGTACTTGATTTGAGTTTAATCACTGGGATGCAAGTCTGTAGACATTAAATCATTTGCTATACTTGTTTAACTTTTGAAGTAATCAATCTTTATTTTTGCAAACTTTCTTGGGGGGGGGCTCTTGGAGACAGAAACTATACAGTGCAGCGGGTGTGTGTTTTCGTTATGGCAGCTTTAATGAACGCAAGGTTATCGACAAACCTCATAGATTACATCTTGCAGAAACTGATGGAGTACTGCCCCCTGCATGTAAACTAGGGAGTGACAGCAGGCTAACTAAAGACTGATCTCTGGGTACAGTGTTTTTTTTTTAAGCTTCCAGCAGTACAATAGGCGGAGATGTCACTAACTAGTCCTATGGTAATGAGATGCCTTGGCTCATTCTACCCCATCTACACAGCAAAGCTGACAAGTGAACTACAGAAAGCAGAACGTCTCAGCCTATAGTATCTGATCCATTAGTCAGTATGAAAGTATGCCTTTTTGCAATATTTTTTGTGGATACAAAAGCACACAATATGGAAATAGTAGGGTAAAACATATTTTGAGGATAAAAGTTATATTCTGATGATACATTAAAGGGATTTCCCTATTTATACATTTTTCAGCCCCAGTTTATCCCTGTAGTTAAAAAATAAAACTAGCAGTACTCACCCTCCCGTGCTCCACTGCCAGCCCAGTGATTGCCTGCCACCATCATGTGTGCTGTAGCCATGATGTCCCCACTGCAGCCTGTATACAGTTGTTGGGAGCAGTGGCGCAGGAGGGTGCTGAAGCGCAGGAGGGTGCTGAAGCGCAGGAGGGCGAGTAGAGCGGCTTTTAGTATTTTTAAATACAAAGCGTTGACCGGAATCAAAGAATATAAATAGGGAAAACCCCTTTAAATTTTAACTATATGGCAGTGTGAAGGGAAAGGGAGCTCAGGATTATATACATGAAGCGCTGTTCCCTTACAAATTAATATCACTACACAGTAAATGCAATGAATGTCTTCCCTATCTACGGTACATACACGGTATATGGAGTGTACACTATGTTTCCTACCTCTCCTTAGCCATGTGAAGTAATACCTAGAGGAACAGTTTAACAAATGGATAAGTACTTTCAATTTTCCCCCATGAACAGGTCTTATTTTTAGCAATGATTGTATGCCTGCAGCGAGATGTGAAAATCTCTTTCCTTCTAAACTAGAGCAGCAATATAATGCACGGGAAGAGATAAACATACGACAGAGTGAAATGCAAGCCGCTAAAGTGAGGACATCAACTCCACACAATTATTTTGAGTGTACATTTCAAAAATAAAAATAAGAATCAGAAGATTTGTAATTACGGTATCTTCTAAAACATTTTTAATAGAAAAATCTACTGGGTATAGGCCTATCAACATAACAAAGAGTTATCACATTGAAAAACAGCAACACATAAAAAGAACAAAAGGCTGTCTACAATATAGATTCAGATACATTTTATTGAGCATTGTGGAGCTTACAGTGAACCTGTCAGCAGGATTGTGCTTAGTAACCTACAGACAGTGTCAGGTTGATGCCGTTATACTGATTACAATGATACCTGGTGATGAAATCCGTCTTGTGGTTGTTGTTTAATCTTTATTTTCAGTTTTGAGTTAATGATATGCCCGTGCTTCGGGGCGGCCTGTGGGGAGGCTGTGGGGTGCTCTTCATGTGGTCTCTGCTTAGCTATTCATCTGTATGGCTTCTGACAGGTCACTGATCCCTCACTGACCTGCCTCCTAGTTTACGTAATAAATATTCTATTTAGTTAAAAAGAAAATTAAAAATAAAAAAACAAAAACACCTTCAGCAGGCAGGCGCCGGCAATACAGCATCATCGCATGTACAATGTGCATATAATTCTTTTATTTCAGGCTATAAATTTATATAAAAAAAAAAAATCTACTGCACAGGTGGTGCCATCTTGGAGGCGGCACTTTTTTTCTCTAGCAAGATGGCGCAGCCTACACAGTAGCATCTATTGGATCGCTGGTGCCATTTTGGAGACACCGCCAGCGTCTGCCTGCTGAAGGTGTTATTTTTTTTTCAATATATAGAATATTCATTATGTAAACTAGGTGGCAGGTCAGTGAGGGATCAGTGACCTGTCAGAAGCCTTACTGGTGAATACCTAATTAGAGCACCAAGATAGGGATGGGGCCATGCATACTAGGAAAGGGATGAAGGTGATTATTCCTGCCACTATAGGGATGAGTGGGACCATTCCCACCAGGATAGGGATGGGGGGGCCATGTGTATCAGGATGGGCATGAGGGGACCAAATATACTAGGATAGAGGATATAAAGTACAGAATTGAAGGCTCCAGCAGACACTGTGCTCACTACAGAGCAATGAATGCTCTCTGCGCACACAGTCCCGGCATGCACAGCATTGAGCAATCAGGCAGCTGCCCTTAGGCTAGCAAGCAGTGCATGACGTTACTGCCATGCTACTTGCTGGCATCAGAATAGGACGATGCAAGGGAGCGCCTGGAAGGCAAGTGTAATGGTTTGTTTTTTTAATGTTTTCTGATGGGGCCATGCATACCAGGATAAAGAGGAGACCATGCATATCAGGACCAGGATTAGGGGCCAATCATACCAGGGTAAGGATGGGACCATGAATACCAGGACCAAGATGGGGCCAATCATACCAAGCTAAGTATAAGGCCCTGCATACCAGGATAGGGATGAGGGCAATCATTCCTGCCAGGAAAAGGGGGGACCATTCCTTCCAGGATAGGGATGAGGGGTCAATGTGTATCAGGATGGGGATGAGGGGACCATATATCCTAGGATAGGGGTTATTAAGTACAGAATTGACCACAATTTTTGCTTCAATTTTTTCCCTAATTTCCTCCTCTAAAACCTAGGTGCGTCTTATGGTCAGAAAAATACGGTATACAGTCATGGCCAAAAGTTTTGAGAATGACACAAATATTAATTTTTACAAAGTCTACTGCTTCACTTTTTCTAATGGCAATTTGCATATACTCCAGAATGTTATAAAGAGTGATCAGCTTAAAAGGAATTACTTGCAAAGTCAATATTTGGCTAGAAAATGAACTTTATCCCCCAAAACACATTTCAACATCATTGCAGCCCTGCATTAAAAGGACCAGCTAACCTCTTTTCAGTGATTGCTCCATTAACACAGGTGTGGGTGTTGATGAGGACATGGCTGGAGATCAATCTGTCATGATTAAGTAAGAATGACACCACTGGACACTTTAAAAGGAGTCTGGTGCTTGGCATCATTGTTTCTCTTCTGTTAACCATGGTTATCTCAAACATCATGGACAGACTGATATTCTGCAAAAGGTACAGGCAGTGGACTGCTGAGGACTGGGGTAAAGTTATTTTCTCTGATGAATCCCCTTTTCGATTGTTTGGGACATCAGGAAAACGCCTCATTCGGAGAAGACAAGGTGAGCGCTACCACCAGTCTTGACTCATGCCAACTGTTAAGCATCCTGAAACCATTCATGTGTGGGGTTGCTTCTCAGCCAAGGGAATCGGCTCTCTCACAGTCTTGCCTAAAAACACAGCCATGAATAAAGAATGGTACCAGAATGTCCTCCAAGAGCAACTTCTCCCAACCCTCTAAGAGCAGTTTGGCGATCTACAATGCCTTTTCCAGCATGATGGAGCACCTTGCCATAAAGCAAAGGTGATAACTAAATGGCTCAGGGAACAAAACATAGAGATTTTGGGTCCATGGCCTGGAAACTCCCCAGATCTTAATCCCATTGAAAACTTGTGGTCAATCATCAAGAGACGGGTGGACAAACAAAAACCTAAAAATTCTGACAAAATGAAAGCATTGATTGTAAGAATGGACTGCTATCAGTCAGGATTTGGTCCAGAAGTTGATTGAGAGCATGCCAGGGAGAATTGCAGAGGTCCTGAAGAAGAAGGGTCAACACTGCAAATATTGACTTGCTGCATTAACTCATTCTAACTGTCAATATAAGCTTTTGTTACTCATATGTTTGCAATTATTATATTTCTGTCTGTGATAAAAACATCTGTCAAACACACATAAAAACCAGAGGGCAGCAGATCATGTGAAAATATAATATTTGTGTCATTCTCAAAACTTTTGGCCATGACTGTATACTGGTATTCATTATGCAAACTAGTGGGCAGGTCAGTGAGGGATCAGTGACCTGTCAGCAGTCTGCATTATGAATATCTAATCAGAGCACCACATACGCCAACCCCGCCTTAGGGCACTAACATATCATTAACACAAAACTGAAAATAAAGATTAAAGAACAGCTAGAAAATGGATTTCCTCAACCAAGGTATCACTGTAATCAGTATAACGGTGCCGACCTGACACTATGGGTAGGTTACTGTGCACAATCCTGCTGACAGGTTCCCTTTAACAACATTTTGTTCAGGCAGTTTGGGAGGGGTCTGCTCTGCAAATCATCTGATAAAGTGCTCAGAAAAAGCTTAAAAATAATCTTCCCATTCATTTCTATGTAAAAAAAATACTTGAAGTTGATATGTTTAGAATTTTGAACATATTTTAACTGCTTCAGATTTCCAAAAATGCAATGCTGTTAAAAGAAAGGAGCGCACCACTTGTTAGGCAGTTTCCTCTTGGAAGTTGCCCCATACTTTATAATGGAAGTCAGTGGGAGGGTTAAGGCGTCTCTGAATATATTGGCAGTATTTCAGCTTGGGAAAAAAAAAAAAAAAGAGGAACCGCTTCTCCAGTTCATCGAAAAAACATCTGGAAAACGCCAGTAAAAAGACCCCTTCCCCTCCCACAAAAAAAAGCTGAAAAAAATTGCAAAAAAAAAAAAAAATACGGAGAAGAAAAATATCAAAGGCATCACTTTGGAACAACCTAAATATGCTAATAAAAGCAGTTTCGGGATTCCAAAATTCCAAGGAATGAATCCTGAAAAGTTTTCTGCTCGAAATACAGGCATTTTTGGCAACCTAAAGATGCAGTGTGCACATACCCTTAAAGGTAAGATTAGATAAAAAAATAGGAGCCTGGATGTGTTACAGTTCCAGCCCTCAGTGTGTCTGGGATACAGTTACTGACAGCTCCGCCGTCCAATATGGTACAGGGTCTTGCTGAAGCTGTCAGTGCTTTGATTGACAGCTCAGTCATCCAGTCTGGTGCAGGGGCATGCTGAGCTGTCTGGACGGCCGAGCTGTCTATCAACACACCATGTGAGACTGGGAGGCGCTGGCTGTCTCCAGGTCTTCACTATCCCAAGTGAGTGCCAGGCTACTTAACTGAATTGTTTCTTCCAGACCTTTGCCAGACGTACATTCAGCTACAGTGTGATTTGTTCTTCTGTGCCTTGCGTTCTGCTTGTAGATCTTTCGTTGCCTGACCTTGGACCTCGTTCTGACCATCCATCTGTTTAACCCCTTCTGCTGTTATCCGTTGTCCTCCTGGTATTCTGACCTTGGAATGTTACTTGACTACGCCTTTCTCTCTTAAGTCTATTTATGACGTACCGTCCTGGCTTCTGTGTTTGGACTCCTTGACTATTCTGACTCACGGCTCGGCCTTGAGAAGTGACTCAGCGTCACAGGATGAGATTGTAAGATGCTGTAGGAAGTAAGCTCATGTCCGTCTGGGCCTCAGTTGTACATCCAGGTGGAGTTGTATGAGGTTGTCGATATGTTATACATCTTATGCATGATCATAATTATTTTACTATGTTTTATTTTGTCATTTAGCCATAGTGTGCAGATCCATTTATTCCTGTATTGTTGAATCCTTTAAATAACATGCTCAGACATAAGAATATTTCATTTTTAGATTTTATTGTCATGCAGCTTTCAATCATCTGAACAATGACAGCATAAAATGTATACAATTTTAGGTAGATTATATGCTGTGTAATACAGAAAAGCCTGGGATATTGCCTTGTGTCCTTTCATTTCAACAGATTTTTCACTAATAAATGTCACATTGTTGCATTTTTAGATTGAAGAGAGAATGCAGGATTGGCCGCATTATTGGTTGTGACTTTTGAATTAGAATCACAAAAGCCAATGGAGAACAGCTGCTTTATTAATAAGGAGCTTATCCAGGATATCCTAGCTATGGGCACAGATTTATAAGAAATAGACTATAGTTCCAGGCACAGGACCCGTGCAGCTGTGTGTTTGGCACTACAGTGCAATGTACAGACACAGTCATCTGGCAGATAAAAGCACTTGTACTACATTGAACAGCCATCAACGACCAGTGAAATCAGCGGTGGCTGCAGACCTTTCTATGTACACAACAATAACATTTGTGATGGGTGTTTAAGAATACACGTATTAGTAACAGGACCCCCAACAATTTTCAGAATGGAGCAACAGCTCCACGATGGATATTCTCTGCAATGTTTCTAGTCACCTGCTGCCTAGTGATATTGAAAGCAAATATAGCAGCAGGTTTTTGTCTACCCCATCTGAGATCCGCATAATTTAGGGGAAGAGACCCCAATTCCAATGATGTATCGCTTACTCGGCTGCTTGCTGCATTTTTCTCTGCTGCAGATCTAGCAGTTCTGTAAATGCTGAGCTCTGTGCAACCCCGTCCACACCACTGATTGGCAGCTTTATGCCTATGCACAGTGTACATCTGTCAATCACTGGTGAGGGTGGGGTTATACAAAAGGTAAAAAATATGGAGGGCTACATGACAGCAGGTTTACTAGTCCTTTAGTGATAATCTCCTGCTGATAACACAGTGATTTTACCAAGACGCAAACAGTCCAGTAAGTGACACATTGCTGGAATAAGGGTCGGCACATTATTTGGTCTCTATATTTTGCTGCCTTCAGATTAGATGGCAAAAATCTGGCGCTCTATACCCCATATCCATGTATGGCAAGTATTGTGGGCGCGTGTAGGGAGCGAACTAAGAAGCGGAGCTCGCACTATATAAGCTGCATACAGGTTGTGTTATGCAGCTGACATGGGTCCATTGAAGCAGCGATTAGAGCTACAAGGCCAATGTCGCTGCCATATTTGTATTCATAAAAAAAGCCAAGCCTGAGATTTTAATTTCACCAAATCGTTGATTTCACTATATAGTATAAGCGATCAAACGATAACTGGTTGAAGACCACTAAGAGCAAAAAGTAAAAAAAAACAAAACAATAAATTAAGTCTCAATCTGCTCCATTTTCCTTAACATAAAAGAATGCTAGAACCATAAAGGTCTGACCCAAGTATAAAGTTATTTAATCCATTAGTAAATACAGTAAAGAAAAGAAAAAAAAACAATTGACACTTTTCCAGGCATCACACCGTGACCTAACCCATTTATTGCAATAAAAGAGTGATCAAAACATTAAAATGTACCCTGATAGCGTAATAAATAAACAGCTTGCCAGACAAAAAATAAGCCCTCAGATAGCTCCATCTCCCCATTTTAATTTTTTTTCCGTTTTTTCAGTACAATATATGTAAAAATAAATGAAGTCATTCAAAACTCCAATTTATCTGTCAAAAAACAAGCCTTATGTTGATGGAGGAACAAGAACAAACACACTTTACAGGTAATTATAATCCAAGTCCAATCCATATTATCATTCTTATTTTTCTCTGTTTTTCAAAAACTTCCAAAAGAAAAAGAAAAAAACAAAAATTATATTAAAAATTTCGCAAGTTTCGGAATTTTCACAGATGTTCCTGCAGTTCTGCCAAAGTGGACGAGGCGTGGTGGCACACAGCCACGGAATTTATTAAAAGCTGCGCCATTCTCGCCGACTAGAGTAGAATTTCTGGAGAGGCAAACGCCAATGAGAAAACGAGCCAAATTCATTAAGTGACGTGTGCCTCTTAATCAATTCAGCACATACTACATCAAAATACTCATTTATTAAGACTAGCATGTACAACAACAGTCTAAATGAACCAAACCCACCATGTTTTTAAATTGAACGACTTTGGTAAAAAATAAGGCCCTGATTCATGAAGACGGGTGTTTTTGTATGCCGATCTTAATTATGGGCTTGCAGGAATAAGACGCGCGTCGAGGCTGAAACCTATTAAAGAATTAGGCTAATTTTAAAAGAAACGTTACTTCAGTTGTGGACTCGAGCAGGAGGGGACACAGACGAGAACATATAGGGGCCCTTTGCAGTCGAATAGTTCATCATTATGAACAATTCCACATGCTTTGGAGGTAAAAGTGGGGCCCCTAATCTCTTGGTCCCATGCTGTTGCACCAATGGTATGACCGTCCCTGGACTGGAGTATCATTTTTGGAATAAAGAATGCAACTACTTTTAAAGGGAATATCCTGGACTTAATATAAAAAAAATTGCCTAAGCACTAACAGGCAGGCAGTTGCTACCTTCCTGCCTGTTGTGCCCAGCGCCGTTCACCGCCGGCACAGAGCAGTAACAGACAGCACCTGTCGGCGATTCAGCTCCCTCCGCTGACCTCACGTAGACAGAGCAAAGTCTTCTTTTCCGCTCCGATCTGTTGACGGAGCTGGACTGCAGACATCATTCTAATTGACAGGCAGATCCCCCGCTGCCCAACTGGGGGAATCGACTGTCAATCAGCATTTTTTTTTTTTAATTTCTTTTTACAAAGTCTTGGATAACCCCTTTAATGAATTTTTCACGATATGAGCTCTGAAACTCCCAGTCTTGGCTTCTCCTCAAATCGGCCCATTTCTGTGTGAAAACTCCACAGGTTACAAAATTGTTAAGCAACTTCGTTTTGGGAAAAAAATGAGCAACACTTGAGGGTGTTTATGGCAGAATTCTGGTTTAAACATTGTAATAAATCAGGGCCTAAGTTTGCAGGAATAAAAATATGCTATTTTACATGAACAAAGCATGAATTTATGCAATGTGCTGGATTTTCAATGACTGCGCCTGGATGTGTAAACTCCCACGGTGTGATTATGCTTGCATCCATTACTGATGTTATTTTTAGGCACACTTTTGCACTATTATACTACTTCAATGGAACATTACACAACTACAACCTTCAGCTCATTTGAGCGTTTAGGCAATCAAATGTGGATTGTTCTTCCTACAGAGAACAGTGCTAGAAGCCGATACCCCGTAACCATCGCCGCTACAATGAGACTTCTCAGCCGCTATTTAGTTTCCCCGTTACGTGTACGGTATTAACTCAAAAGCACAAGCCAATCTAAATGCTAATGCACAATATTAAAGAAGACACTTCAACTAACAAAAGATTGCTGTAACTGGATGCAAAAGTAAAATGAAACAGAACAGAGAATGTCAGTTTGTCACTTTCTTGATCACTGGATTAGAAAGAATTTCTAATGTCTTTAGCTTTACCATTAGTGTTACAAAGTGATGATGCAGCCGTCTCAGACAGCTCATCCATACACAGGAGTGCACACCCTATGAGAAAGAGCTGCCGCCAGACATGTCTGGCGGCAGCTTATCTCAGGAAGAAGTAACAGATCGCCAGGAAAATCAGACATGCTGGATCTTTAATTCCAGGTCAATCAATTGTTTAGTAATAACATACACATCAGACGGTTAGCCACACAAGTTATCAGCAGGTTCGGACGACAGAAGTCTAATGTGTATGGGGGGGGCCTTAAAAGTATGTTCACACAACCATATTTTCAGTCTGGTCCATGGGGGGGAAAGAAAACGGGCTTCACACGGATAGCACTTGGACCAAGGCTATTTAAGTAGGCCATTTAGATGACAGTTTTTTTAATGCAGACTGAATGTACGTGAAAAAAAAAATCACTGTATCACACATTGGCCTCTGGTCTCTTTCCTAATTTGGATGAGAATCGCCTGTTTAGATCTCTGGGTGTGCATAAGAAAAAAAAAAAGTTGCATCCCATATGGATCAACCCTGCAGCATCCAACTTTATTACCAGAGGAAATTATTTGGTGTTGATTCAGAGATTGCTTGTTCATGACACATTATACTTTAGGTTTCTGAAAAATTTAGACTGATGAAATTTGTGCTTTTTAAAGAAAATTTTGGAAATTTGGCAAAAATTTTGAAAAGGTTTCCATTTTCATACTGACTTTTTATGCCTTTGGAAAAGATATTTATTGACCATTTTGTGCAGTTTGACTACCATTTACAAGATCAAGATAAAATCCAATAGAAAGTGTAGAAAGGTAACTGGAATGTGTTACTTTTATTTATATTGGTATCTGTATGTCCACGTAGTATCAAAAACAACTACTAAAAGTCACATAATCAAAATGCTGCTTCTAATAAACCCCAAACAGACTAGATATGATAATATTAATAATAATTTTTATTTATATTGCGCCAACACTTTCCGCAGCGCTTTACAGTTCAACAGTTCATACACAAGTCATAAGTTACAAAGTTAAAGGTCACACAATAATTAAAACAAAGATAATAACGACACTGCTCTAAGTGGTGGGAGAGACACAAAGTACAGGTGCTTACTGTATCTTTTGGACAATAAGACACACTTTTCTCCACCAAAAATGTGGAGGAAAATGGGGGGTGTTATGATTCGGTAACTGAGGAGTGCAGGCAAAAAGG
>VIAB01015475.1:43984-55849 GCA_009801035.1 Oophaga pumilio | reverse complement strand
CCCGGCACTTGCCCAGGTATGCCGGGTGCTGATGCCGGCCCTGACCTCAAGAGGCATTCCTGGGTCTATCTGTGCAAGCAGCCAAGTAAGTCAACCCCTTGCAACACTCAGGGGGCATTGGATCTATCCATGTTTTAAAAGCCAAGACAAATACTTACAGAACAGTTAATGTAGTACAGGAACTGAATGTTGTGTTCTTCAAACTGGGGATAGAATTTCCTTCAAAATCCCTGTAACATAAAATTCACAATAAACTGTATGAGACAAAGAATTAAATGGATTTTCATGGCTATAGAAGAGAAATCTGCGTTCACTCGATATTACTGCAGACTGCTAAATTGTAACAGTGTGCAATGTCTGGCCTCTGTTCTGCTTTTTCCTGCTTTTTAGAAGTGCACAAAACTGTAGCGGACAGCACTTTTATGAAAAACATTGTTTTTCTAATTTATTACTTTACGATGTTAACTGAAGGGGTTAAGTAGTGTGACAGCATTGCTATGCTTTATAACTGTCAGTGCTCCACTTACACAAGTTAGTTAGATCATGCGCAGGGTTGCCGATTGGATGGCAGAAGGAGCCCCTTTCCTCTGTCTGCCTTCTAAATGCTGCAATAGATATTGATCGCAGCACTTAGGGGCTTAAACTGCTGGGACCAATGTGGACATTGCTCCTGGCAGTGAGACCAGGTATCAGCTGATCTCCAGGCGGTGATTGCACGCTCACAACTTCTGTGTTGTGCGCGTAAAATCGCCAGGATGCACCCAGTATGTCCAAGGTCGGGAAAGGGTTATGGTGGAGTCTTTCACCACTAAAACGCTAACTGAACCACTTATATTAAGTATGTTAAGTAGTGTACTTGGGGCCTATAACAACCACACATATAGTATAGATTTAAGTGGTTTAGCTCCATTAAAAAAAAAATATGCAAATGAGGGGGCTTCGGTGCACCCTTGATGTGGCCAAGAGCTCAGTGCACTGTTAGGCCACATACACACATTGAGGATTTGGTGTCACGGGTGTGTCGCTGCGAAGATCGTCGCGATTGCACACCCTGACTTCTTACAGCTGAGTTTCTGCTGCTGGGTGTTTTTCGGCAGTGAGAGAGTTAATTCTCCCTCTCTCTGTGCTGGACAAGACCAGCCTCGCTCAGCTGCAATTAATGTTGCGATAATTGGATTTCTTCATATACCTGCCTGTCTGCTAGGGAAGTGTCGGTGAAAGCATTCATGCAGACCAGCAGAGCGGATCATATTGAGAAGTCTAAAGCTAAGAGTACCTGTTGTGGTTTTCTCCTCTCCTCGCTTTATTATTTATCTCCTTACCATTTGGTGTTCCCTCTGTAGTTGTTGTTTTGTATGCAAGGTGTCTTTTATTTTACCCCTTGTACTGTCTCGTTCGTCTTATACTGTGTGTAGGCAGTTACCTTCCCGTTCCCTGTGGTGGTAATCAGGGTCCTTCTCAGGACTAGATTACAGTTGTCAGGGATTCACAGGAGATAGGGTTACGCTGGCGGCCTGGACCTCTGTACCATCAACAGTACCTCCAGGTAGAGGGATTAGTCAGGACCCCAGCTTAGGGTCAGCATAGACCCCGGTCCTCTTTATGCAGAGACAGCGTGACATTTGGTCAGTATTTTACCTCAGTATTTGTAAGCCAAAACCAGGAGTGGGTGATAAATACAGAAGTGGTGATGTGTTTCTATTATACTTTTTCTCTGACTGTTCCACTCCTGATTTTGGCTTACAAATACTGAGGTAAAATACTGACCAAATCCTCAATGTGTGTACATGGCCTAACAGTGCACTGAGCTCTTGGCCACATCAAGGGTGCACCAAAGCCCCCTCATTTGCATATTTTTTTATGGGAACTAAACCACTTACATCTATACTATATGGGTGATTTTTATAGAGGAAGCAGTTAAAAGTAGTGAGAAAAGATAGAATACGACTGCCAGGCATTTAATTCTTTTTTGTGTTTTTTACAGCTCTGTCATGTGGAATATGCCAAAAAAGACCTCGTGAGCGCATACCCTAGCTCTGACAGGCAAACACTGCAAGACATTACTGCCATGCCTGTGAAGTGATCAAAGGAAAGTGGGGACAAGTCCTAGTGGTGCAAGCTGTAAAAAACAAATAAAGTGTAAAAAACAAACAAGAAAATAATTAAAAAAAACTATTAGTATCACCACATCCATACCAAACTATACTGGAAAATAAATGTTTTACTGCCCACAATAAATGCCTTATAAAAACTGAAATAAAAATACTATTATTATTATTCATTTATATAGCGCCATTTATTCCATGGCGCTTTACATGTGAAAAGGGTAAATATAGACAAGTGCAATAGACATGTGTAAGACAAGGGACATACAAGTACAGAAGGAGAGAGGACCCTGCCCGCGAGGGCTCACAGTCTACATTATCACTGTTTATCTTGCCTCCAGTAAATAGGAAGGAAAAGTAATTAAACAGTTCTATGTATCCTACAAGGTTAGATGCAGAAAAAACTAAGCATTTTGAAAAAATACAAATAAATAAAGTGCAACTACTAGGATAAAAATGAACTTTATACTTCCTGGGAGCTTCCAGTTGTCATCAGTTCAGGCGTCACAGTGTGGCTACAGTTGCCGTGCACACCACTGTGAGCAGTGGCTCTAAGCATGCCGTGGCCCCTTGACTGACAGCCAGCTCTGTACTGGTGCACTGCTGAACTGGATGGCAGTCAGTGTCAGTTGTCCTTACAGAATAGTGAGCAGTGACTGAAAGTTCATTTTTAACTTGGAGCTGCACTTTCTTAAAATCAGATTATTTTTATTAAACAGTTTTAACTTACAAAATTGAGACAAGGCACAAACAGTTTTAACATACAGATTTGAGACATACCTCTTATACACAACCCAACCCCCCATTATCAAATTATAACTAATATAACCGTGGGTCCCTTAGAATGTGACCTATAAATGTACAGTAGAAAAAACGGAGAAACACACACAAAAAAAACAAAAAACAATTTTTAAGGGGGACAATATGAAACCAGATAAGACTTGTGCAGCATAGAACTATGAACAGTCAGGCACATAGTACAAAATGAGCTATAGACATAGTCATGAAACCTATTCATAATGGAGCTGCACTTTCAATATGGTGGGCGGGTACAATTATGATAGTTGCCTGCAGGTTAATTAAATATCTGCAGATAAATAGTGTCCGACATGAAAATTTTCCTATAACTAAAGACCACCAAACAAGCGGCAACTGAAGACGGCTGCAGTAAAGACCTGGAAAAGCATTTCTATGTAGGAAACTAGGTATTTGTTCTGAACAATCCCTTTTCACATGCTTTATTAGGTTTATTGATGGTGTGGAGAGGGGTTTTCCAATAAGGCAATCCCATCTATTAGCCTGCTGCCGATGTGAGGCAATATGGGGCTGCCCATACCTTCTCTTCATTTTGCTTCCACCTCTGGTGATCAGATAAAAATGTCCAAGCACAGCAATTTGTTTATTATACACTTGTCACCAGTGTAAACTTCATAGACAGAATAATAACACTCAACATTTATAATGTGTTTCCTTTTCTTCTTACTTGAAATCATACTTACAGCCAGTTTAGCTTTGGCATGAACTGACAAAGAGGTTTATCTGGCAGCCGGCCCAAGAAGTTGTTAAGCATGACTCTGGAAGATAGAGCGATTAATAGCATTTTACACTCCATTCAGATGATTTTTTTTATATGTAATTGACTTGAAGGAAAGCAAAACTCAAACCCTTTGTCCAATTTTTGTCACTTTGCCTCATGGAAAATTTCCTTATCTATAATTAATTTCTAAATTATAACCTTAATTACCATTTTCCAATAAATAGGCTGCCAGCCCTTTTTTGCATGTTGTCGTTTTAATTTCCATTCCTACTTCTAGGGAATGTTTATTTTTATAGTTTGATTTATTTTTCTTTTTTATATAGGGTAGAGCGTTCTACTGTTTGGATTTTACTGTAAATAATATATAGATATAGCTCCTTCAAATGTAAGGAATGATTCCTGGTGTATAGTCCTTTTATTGCAATGGATAAATCACGTGGCAGTTGTGTATATTCACCATGTATGTGATAGTACATACAGGTAAGAGCTCTTTTAATCACATCTTTTTTTTGCAATCTGAAGTTCTTTTTCCCAGCCTCTCATTATAGGAGAGACATCCCATTCCTTTTTTTAACGTGATCCCATCACCTACAAAAACGCTATTTACCTGTTGTGGCAGATTGGCTCACTCAGGAGTACACGAGGTAGACACGGGAACACTGTCTCTTTAAGATCTTCACTGGTTTATTATATATGCAGCATAAACCATAGCAAAGTCAAAAAAATATGGCCCTTTTGGGCAAAAACCGGAAAGCAAAACAAAGAGGTATCATAAAGCAGGGTTCGTGTGATCTGCCCTCTCAGGGTTTAGCAAAACACATGGTTCAGATTAGCACAAACACTTCTCTGGAGTTAGCATCTACAGACACACTGAAGACTGAACACCTTATGAGGCCTTCCATTTAAATCTCAGACCACACCCTAGGGTGGAGATAAGGTGGACAGTCTCCCACCTGCTCTATGGTTGTCCACAAATCCCAGCCCTTAAAATGGCTGTTTAACCCCTCTCAACACATAGTGTGCTGGAGCATTCTTCTGGGTTTCAAATCACTGAAGCTAAGACCCTCAATGAAACATGTCTCCCCTCCAGCACTTTGTCAGTGATTTTGTCACACTGTAGATTAACACTATATCTTCATGTAAATAGCATTTTTGTAGGTGCAAGTTTCCCTTTAAATGAAATTATTTGATCACCCACAATTGAAGTTAATATTCAAGAAAGTCAATATATTTGGATATTAGGTTTTTAACTTTCTTTTTATACATTCTAAATTCTTCACTATCGCAAAAAACACCTTCACTAGTGTCAAAGGGTGTTGGAATGCGCACAGGTGCTGTCATGGTAGGAGGCAGGGGCAGACACAGACAGAACAGACCCCTGTGCAGGATCCCATCAACAGTCCAATAGTTCATCACAATGTACCCCTTTTTGTGCTTGTGACAGAAGCTGCTTTGGAGGTAGAACTGGGACCCCACAACTAATGAGCCCCTGTGGGGCTACACTGGTTGCACCAATGATATATCCGCCGCTGGTGGGAGGGTATAATATACAAGATAATCCTTATAAACTATAAAGTTCACTGCATACCCCAAGAGAGATGCAAGGTGAGAATTTTTATTTTTCACGGAACCTCCCCAGGAAGAAGCTAACACGAAACGTGCGTCGGGGCCCAGTGCTGCATCCTCAGGTTGTGTACTCTTGCTTTGCCTATCTTCCTCATATTGTGCTGCTATTTAACTTGTATGCCCACTCTCAGTGTAATTGTGCTGCTACTCCATGTGATGTGCAGCTAAAATCTTATCATGGTGTGCTGCTATATGTTTAAAGGTATTTTGCCTGTATCAATTTTGACTGCAGCATTATACTCTTATATTTAATTATGCACTATTATTATGCACTAAAGCACTTTATTAAATTTTTTTGAGCACTCTCTCTAAAATAATCAATATTTGAACTATTGAAATTAATTCTCTTTATATATCAGTGCATTATTCAGGCCCTTATACGGCCAGACTTTTGCCACAGGAGTTCCCCCCCATACACAGAGAAATTGAACACAAGAGCAACATTGACTCTTAATATCTACTATTAAGACCTACTCAGCCTATCTACCATACTCTTCTCTATTTTTTGTGTATGTGGCTCATCTCCTTACAGACTAATTCATATTGGTCCCAGGCAGCTTCTATGAATAACCTTTTTAGACTAATGTCTTGTAAACAGTAGGCAAGCCATAATGATATATGAAATTCGTCAACCCTTGATGTAATCGGTATACACCCTTTGTATGCAGTAAGTTTTTGTATTTGTATTACCCCCATTTTTTAATCATTTTTGTTTATGTATATGTTTAAATAAAGATACTCATTTTTTACATACTTGGCATAAGGGTTCCCTATATACTAAGGAGGTTGCAAGTGCCCATTCAGCAGTCTTGAGACAGGAAAGTGCTCAGGCGCTCATAATTAAACTTTGCCCACACATCGTCCTTAGTCTAGATGGACTGCTCAAGCATTGTCCTACTCACTCTCTTAAGTGCATATATTTCACACATGTGCCGTGCAATCTAGGGATGATAGATAGCTGACTCTTTCTATTGCTTTTGTCCACAGCAAGAACAGTATTGCTCATGTGCCAACCCAGGATCAAACAGCACATGCGCAAGATTTCAGTTTGGCAGATCAATGACCAAGCTGTTGGTTAAGACCAAGTAGGAGGTTTGCAGCAGGGTTTCCTAAACACGTACCTGGATCAGGAGAGTCTCATGAAAGTTATTCTTGGGTTACTTACAACAGTATGAGTGAATTTAATCCTTGGAATATCTGGGGAGAGATCCGATTAATTTTGTTGTTCTCAATGACTCTGTTGAAAATAAAAGAAAATAAAATACACGTAACAAAGACTGACTTTATGGTAATGTTTGTAGTTACATATTTAAATCAATAATAATAATTATGAATATAATAATAATATACAGACGCATCTCACAAAATTAGAATATCATCAAAAAGTTAATTTATTTCAGTTTATCAATACAAAATGTGAAACTCATTATTTAGAGTCACTACAAACATAGTATCTATTTCAAGTGTTTATTTCTGTTAATGTTGATGATTATGGCTTACAGCCAATGACAACCCAAAAGTCATTATCTCAGTAAATTAGAATACTTTATAACACCAGCTTGAAAAAATGATTTTAAAATCCGAAATGTTGGCGTACTGAAATATATGTTCAGTAAATGCACTCAATACTAGGTCGTGGCTCCTTTGGCATCAATTACTGCATCAATGTGGCGTGACACAGAGGAGATCAGCCTGTGACACTGCTGAGGTGTTATGGAAGCCCAGGTTGCTTTGATAGCAGCCTTCAGCTCATCTGCATTGTTGGGTCTGGTGTCTCTCATCTTCCTCTTGACAATACCCCATAGATTCTGTATGGGGTTAAGGTCAGACGAGTTTGCTGGCCAATCAAGCACAGTGATACTATTGATTATAAACCAGGTATTGTTACTTTTGGCAGTGTGGACAGGTGCCAAGTCCATTTCTAATAAGCTTGTCAGCAAAGGGAAGCATGAAGTGCTCTAAAATTTCCTGGTAGACGGCTGCACTGACTTTGGTCTTGATAAAACCTAGTGGACCTACACCAGCAGATGACATGGCTCCCCAAACCATCATTGTTTGTAGATACTTCACACTAGACCTTGGAAATCAAAGTCCCAGAGTCTGGAGGAAGAGTAGAGAGACAGACAATCCAAGCTGCTTGAGGCCTAGTGTGAAGTTTCCACAATCAGTGATGGTTTGGGGAGCCATGTCAACTGCTGGTGTAGGTACACTGTGTTTTATCAAGACAAAAGTAGAGCCCTAAACGCTGCAATGTGTGTATTCTGCTGCTATTGTGCAATACTATTATTGGTGAAAAACTTTTTGTATGTCACTGTCTTTTTTAAAATGGCTCATTGAAAGCTATATTTTATTATTAAAGACAAAGTCCTTTCCTGGATTTCGCTGGATGTGATCTGTTCTTCTACTGTGGCAGGACAATGACCCAAACACATTCAATGTCAAAAATATCTTCTTGAAGGTGTGTCCAATCTTCTGGTGAAAGTCTCTGTAACTGCAGGCCTCAGAATCCTCACAGCCGAGACTGGGAGGTCACATGACCCCAAGTACGTGATTTGTATACTTACAGCCACATTCCGACTAGACATGAGCAGCCTCCTTCGAGGTGGCACACATCTAGTCTGAATGTGGTCAGAAATATGTAAATAGTATGCTAGCAATCAAGTGACCACCCAGTGAATCCTGAGAGTTTGTGGTGTGCATGCTGTGGGATACAGAAGTCTGCAGTAACATAGAATGACTGCAGACTTCCACCACAAGATCAGACAACCCATTTTAATGAAAAAAAAATCTCCAAATGTTTGTAGAGCACTTTCATGGTTGATTTTTGCTATTTCTCCACATACTCCTACATGTACTTTCAATGTTTGGTAAATATAAAAATGTATAAACCCAAATATAGATTGTCAAGAGTTCTGTCTTGGGATTCCATCTAAAGTCATGTTCTAACATTTAAAAAAATCTCTATAAGGCTAAAATCACACAACTTATCTCCATAACTGAGAAAAGCTGTCTGATTATTCTGATCAGAGTATGATCAGAGTGGCAGTCGTTTTTCTCGGATGTGTAGAAAAAAAATGTTTCTCCACCATCTGCATTTTGTCAGTCAGTGAAAATCGGACCAATTTTTTCGTGGACCCATAGACTTGCATTGTTGATTTTAACCCGACACTCGGATCAAAATCAAACATGTCTCCAATTTTTTCTGTGGACTAATCGGTCTGAGGAAAAAAATCTGTTGTGTCAACAACAGTCCCATAGAATATCATAGGTACGAGTTCTATCCATGAAAACCATGGATAGCACTTGTCCGATAAAAAAATGGTTGAGTGCATGATCCCAAATAATGATTTCAGTGGAGCTCTATTGTTAACCTGTATCCATATTGGCAGAAAGTCATTTAGAATGTCATCAATGCTGCTCTGCATTTATATTCACTTATGGTTTGTTGAGATATGAAATGACTTACTGGGATGCAATAATAATAAAGGAAATATATACTTCTTAGAATGACCTGACCGTCGTAGTAATAATTACATGGCATGCAAGGATAGTGCTGCTGTCCACGACTACAATGCTTATTATAGTAGTTTTCTGATTATAACAGTATTTTCTATGTCCTATGAAATGATTACTATGACCTTTATTGAAATAAACAACAAAAGAAAGCAGTACATCCACAATATGATGCCAGCATAGAAGCCGCTATATAAATCTTTAACAAGAGCCTTCCTCTATGCATTCAATATAATTTTTCATGTAATATTCACAGTAATGAATACGTACCTAAAATCTAACTTACAGAGGATCTTTTATAGATTACCGTACTTTTTAGGTTCCCTTACAAACATCACTGCTGGTAACAGACTAACATATTTTCAATGACCTTTACAAGAACAAAAAAAATAAGCAGCACATCAGAATTCCAGTATAGAAGCTGCTCTTTAAAGGTAACCTGTCCCCAGTTCACCAGGTTGAGCATGATAAATTGGACACATCATGGAATAGTGGCCACAGAGGTGAATAAAATGTATTTTTACTCTTTAATTTCCCATTTCCGTTGTGGAGATATTAGCTTAAAAATTGTAGATTCTAATTTATGCCAAGACTAAGGGGGCATTAGCAAACATTCATCTTCTGGGGCGTGTACTTTTTCCCCCAGTGTGATGTTGACCAGTCATAAGAACGAGGTGTCATGTCAAATGAAAGTTCACAGAGAAGGTAAGAGACATTCATGACACACAGCTCTGCTCTACTCCTTGATATGAAGGAGCAGAAACTCGGAAACAATAGAGCGCAAATAGGGTCTTACCTTACAATAACGCGGTTTATGAGAAATTAATCCACTTAACTGGTGGGGTTGCATCTAAGCAACGTGTAATACATATAGATTAGCTGCTGGAGGACATGGGTCCCAGGAGGAAAGAGCATAAAACGGAAACCGGATGATAGTGTCGCTTGATGCACTGCTGATGAAGGCTCATGACAAAATATACTTGGAAGATTTATTGCACAGGTTTTAAGAGTCAACGCATTTCAAGGTCCGCAGGACCTCTTCATCAGGACAAAAACCGAATCATTTTTTGTCCTGATGAAGAGGTCCTGCATGACTTCGAAACGTGTTGACTCTTAAAACCTGTGCATTAAATCTTCCAAGTATATTTTGTCATGAGAATTCATCAGCAGCTCATAAAGAGACACTTCCACCTGGCTTCCATTTCTCCTCCTTGATATAACTGCTGGCATCTACTAAGTACAATTGCCTACAGCTATGTGTCATTACAAACACATCTTACTTTCATCTCACAGCAGTCAGTGTAGAGTGAGCGAGAGTAGAGCACAGCTATGTGCCTTTACAAAATATCTTGCAGCTCTCCTCTCACGACACTGTCAGCTATACTCTTCCCTCATCCCACACTGACTGCCATGGGGTAAAAGAGATAAGCTCTGCTTTACTCTAGATGCCAGCAGTTAGATCATGGAAGAGAGCAAGGCTGTGTGTCTTTACATGACTCACAAAAGAAAACCTGTTCTTATCTTCAGTTTGAATTTCTTTTTTTTCTTGCATGACATCTCCTGATTTTAATTGGTCAACATCATGCACAGGAAAAAAGAATAAGCCTCCTTACCTCGACACGCCAGAGCTGGTATGTCACTCTCCACAAGGAGAAACCTTACCCCTTAGACCTCAGTCCAGAGCCTCTCACCCAGCCAAATCATATCTCATACTTTGCACTGACGAGGACCAATAGTCCGAAACACCGTGTCTGCAAATTGAGATATGATTTGGCTTTTATCCTAAGTCACATTACACGACTCGTTAAAGGGTCGATTGTGACTTGTAGGATCGCTACTTCCAATAGGTGGCGCTATAGAGTTCAAGTCCTCTTTCTCTTAAGAGGCAATTTGCATATTAAACTACCACAGAAAGGAATCTGTGGTAACGTCACCCTTTGACTCTAAGCTTTACAATGGAGGTGAGAAGTGAAAAAAACAACAACTCTTTTTTTCAACTCTGCAACCACTATTGCATGATGTGGCCAGTTTATCATGCTCAAACTGGTGAAAGGTCCTCTTTAAGAAATATTCTTTATGATGAATGCGTACCTCAAAGTCTCACCCAGCGAACCTTTGTTTTTTTGGATTACCTTGAAAGCATCTATCCTGACATATGTAACATAAGCAATAGAAGACTAAATTGTTATAGCAAGACTTTATAATGAGTTGCACGCAATTAAAAAAACACTTCCAGAAAAAAAAGAAAAAAAAAGCCTAAAATAATTTCTAATTACAAAAAATATGGTTAAAATTTAAACAGTAAAAAAATGAAAACTTACAACCATTCCAGGGTGTGAAGATA
The DNA here is from genome assembly GCA_009801035.1 of Oophaga pumilio. Classification (NCBI taxonomy): domain Eukaryota; kingdom Metazoa; phylum Chordata; class Amphibia; order Anura; family Dendrobatidae; genus Oophaga; species Oophaga pumilio. Next base: position 44,724 of record VIAB01015475.1, on the reverse strand, counting down.
TCGGAAGACTCCTGGCTTGAGCGTTGTTATTAAATTGTGACTTAAGTAACTGCAAAAAATAATAAACATACCGTAGCTGAGTAAGAAATGTGCCTAATAACTGCAGATTGTAGATATATGATAAATATCACTCTAGTACTTACAGTTTTGTTAGATTATGAAGTCCTCTGAACGCATTCACAGAAATGATCTTAATCTTGTTGTGCTGTAGATACCTATTAAAATTCAGAGAAAACTAAGAAACTCTAGCAGATGTTACTGATATGTTGAAGAACACTAGATGGCGCTACAGAATACACAAATAATGAATGTACAGTCAACCACTTGCATAGTGTGATGCAGCATTCAAAAGGATACACAAATCTCTAAAATTGCACAATTTTAATTTTACCCCTATGTATATTCTTCCCATTTTGTAATCAAGTGCTAGATTAAAAATCACTTTGACAATCTACCTTTATGCATCAATTTGTCCGAGGCAGTTTGGAATTGATGCAGGAAAAAAAATCAAAGTTATGTTTTAAAAATGATATACTGAAAACCCAATTCAATCTTCCTGACGAAGAATTCTATAATTTTCTAGAGTTAAGAAAATATATTAGAAATAAATTCTCTTTACTTTTCACCCTTTCAAGAACTAGGGAGGGAACTAGAGTACAAATCTTCTATTAGCGCAAACTTACATGAAAATTATTTTAAAATTTTGTCTAGGTGGTTCTACACTCCTGCTAGACTTAAAA
>VIAB01015474.1:24890-36261 GCA_009801035.1 Oophaga pumilio | reverse complement strand
ACAGCTGATAGTCGAAAAATGGGGTGACAGATTCCCTTTAATTAGTTAATAGGCGCAGGTGGATCGCGATTCCACCTGCGCCTTGTGCGGGCACGTCAGCAGTTCAAAATAGCTGACATGCCCCGGCTTTGATGCGGGCTAACCGCCGGAGCCCTCATCAAAGCAGAGGATCTGACCTTGCACGTACTATCCCGTCCAAGGTCAGAAAGGGGTTAAGGCTTAAATAATTCTGCAAAAAACACTCTTTACACAATATTTACTGCACTACCAGTGCTGCTCACATCTGCATTGTGTAGTACATGTGTATGATACCTGACACTTATAAGAGTGTCCTGGCATTGAGTCCTTTATGTGGAAGCTAATGGCATCGGAAAACTCTTAAAACAGATTGGATACCTGGATATGATTGGTGGAGGTCAACAATCTGGGACCCCCTCCAATCCAGAGAATAAAGGGTGCTATACCAATTTTGCACCTTGTCTCCTGACTTTCCTGCTTCATTTGAAAGGGGGTGCACCAAATCTCCTCCCACAGCAGGTTAGGGCAACATTTTGAAGGGAAAAAAGTGAAGTGGACACAAAGGTAAACTATTGCTGCAGCCCCCCTCATTCCCTGGATCGGTGGAGGTGTGAAAGGTCAGATCATCATTGATCATATAGTGGGACCTCAGGTCCTGCAGCTGTATTAAGGGGACATGATTGGGCCAGATTTACAGCCTCTTAATGATGGTTGCCATTCACTGAAAGGAAGCAGAGATTTTGAAAATGATGAGAAGCCAAAATTAAATGCATTATAAAGTTGCAAGACTTGTAATTACAAACTTATTAGACTTTAGTTACATAAAATTGGGAGAGGAAAAAAAAAAAAAAACATCCAGGGAGCAGAGATCATTTAGGCGGGATGCAAAGTAGAGCAGTCACAGGATCGTTATTCTCCACGACTAACATTACGCTTTTCACATCTTGGCGCATATGACACTAAAAATAGCGCATGTTCTACTTTGTGTGTTCAGAGCATCAAACAAGCAAGATTTATCACAACCCCCTCCTCCTATTCCTGATGCATCCTCATCCTCTGTGGTGGTGAACTGATCGGCCGCACACAAGCCCCATCTACCTTGAGGGTCCTCGGCCTGCTACAAGATGGGTCATCCCCCTTGCTGCAACATGGTGCCTTAGGCCTTCCAAAACAATAATATGGCAATGTCCGTGTCCACAAGGGTGAGCCCAGTTTTTACACTTAGTAGCTCAAGAGCCAATAACTGGCTTTCATGAACTCTTCCACGTAAGCAGCAAGCACTTTCCAGAGCACCATTGATTGCCCAGTGATGAAGGTTTTTTTCTACCACTGTCAAGGGGAGAAAAAAAAAAAGATAAGAGTGGTTGTGTTGTCCTTAAAACAGAAGTACAGTTTCGGAGAATGTTTTCTTACATACACAGATCCTACAGTTGTTCAAAATGGAGTCAATCGTGGGGAGAGGATAAAAGGGACCTAAAGAATACAAGACGAGTAAAACCCACCAAAGCAGAATTTGCATGTGTGTTTTTTCCTCCAGCAGGGAAAGGAGAATAAGAATGCAAGACCCTCGGCTGGCAGCTTTTTAAGTGGGAACTGCAGTAGACCCCTATATGAATTACTCTACTTTTCTAAATCCATAAGCATTTAATAGAAAATTGCTTTAAAACTTCACTCAAAGCTACAAATACAAACACCCCAAGCAAAAAAAAAATAAAAATCTGCAGTTGCCGGTCTAATTCCCATGCCATATCCCAGTGGTAACATCCTGTATACCAATAAGGAAAGTAATTGGCTGCATCTGTCATCTGATAGAAGTATCCTGCATCATGAGATCTGTACACCAGAGAGGAACAAACTACGTACCCACCAGGCTCCAGAAACCTAACCAATCAAACCGTGTGATGTGTAATGCGCTAAGGATCAGGACAACTTCAGAGATCTGGAAATTGGATTAAAATATTTTAAGATTCGGGGAAGAAGAAACGCACTGTGCAGCATCAAGGGGTTGTTTGTATTAAAAAATACCCAAAACAAGCACAGCAGATACTGGACCTCCCTGGGGAAAGCACTTCATCACTGCTCCAGGTGGTCTCAGTGTTCTGGCTGCAGCAGTGACGTTGTCACGCATTACCGCTGTAGGCAACCGCTAAACCCAGTGGCTCATGTAGTCGACCTCGGCACAGGTATGAGCTCAGTGATCGGTTGCATTGTTTATGTGCACCAATGACTGAGACAGAAGCCAGGGCTGGACCCAGGGAGGGCAAGTACCTGCTGTGTGTTATTTTAGGTATTTTACACAGTGTATGGGGTCCAGTTACCTGAAAGTGAACATAATATAACCTGCAAAACGCACCATGGGAAAAAATATATATATTTCAAAGTTCACACGCTATCGTCACACAATGTGTCATTTTACTATAGTGATAAAAGTACACAGGAGTTGTCCACCTCTGGGGACATTTTTTTGAATTTACATATGCGTATTAATTTGGTTTCATTAAAATATTGAACGGTTAGGCTTTTTCAGGCTTTCTTTCCCACTATATTCATCTTTGATGTGGTCTGTGTGGAGTCTGCTGAAAGGATGTCAGAAAAGTTAAACCTCTCCCAGTGGATGTGAATACTGATAGTCATTTATCCCATTCTGCAGCAAGTAATACCTAGTACAACACAGAGGCTGCAGAAGACAAAAGGTGCAAAAACTGTAATGAATTGCAAAAATTATTTTCAGCCAATAACATGCATTTATGGGGAAAAAAAATTGTGTTTGAGCCCACGTTATTGCAGCGGTGAACGTACCCGAAGCATAGAATATACTGTACATTGGTATTGCACCTTCCATGTCTGTTCACCTGTGCACATCCATGCAGCTGTCTGCACAGATGAGAGGTTATGAGAGATCTTGTACCAAGCAGGCGAGACTAAAATACATGATAAACGAGTAATAAGATCAGTGCTACATTTAGCCACTCACCACAAACGGCTTAACAGCCCAAGCACAGACTTTACCTCTAGTTATATGCTGACACCTGAAAGCAGGACACCAATGGCAACCCTAGGGCAGACAAGCAACATGATCCTCCTGAATCGAAGCCCCTATAGTGCACCCTCATGATCAGCTGTACTCAAGGTTGGCTGCAGGGAGGGGGGTTTAAAGTGGGCTTCTGCCTATAAAAGCCAGCGCTGTGTCAGGAAGAGGAACTCCCCACCCCCCGAAGGAGAATCGCCATCATGAAGAAATCCAGTTACATGAACAATAGCCTATTCTTCACTACAGTTTTCAAAATGGTGGTTTCTACGATGGAGCAAACATTAATGATGCAGCAGGCGCTGCTAATTGCATGATGTGACCATGGTCAAATACTAATCCCTACAGAACTTGTTTGCCCTACTGGTCCCTGACCACTCTGGAGATCAGTGCACATTCGCACTGGCATCTCCGCTCTTTGATCAAGTTTTTTTTTTTTTTTTACTTTACCATAGCCCCCGCCCTCCCCATTTAATAAAGAAGGGGTTTCTGGGTGTCCATTAAAAATTGTTGTCCACATGACACTACTCATGCTTAACCATGAGAGTAGCAGAAAAAAAGGGCAACTAACTACTTTGGTAATCTCATCATGACCCTGAATTATTTGAATGGATGCCATGCAGTGCGTATACCAGGGCTGTGGACTGTATGCAAAGGTTCAGACCTCTACGGCTTCATAAATTGCCCATAATTACTTATAATGTAGTAGAACGGTAATAACACCATCAGTGGCGACTCAGATTGATAGAACATTGATTTTACCAGATCTAAGCTTCTCGAAATCCCTATAAAAGTTAATAATTTAACCAATCTTAACTTTTTTTAAGCTTGAAATTAATATTCCCACCGACTCCACAGCCCTGGTGTATACCTCACCGGGCAATAAGAGGCTCGCTGCTTCAGCTTACTGTACGGAGGTGGCCATCCAGGTAGCACAATTCTCCGCAAATCTGCACATTCATCACGCTGTAGAATAATAGAAAAATATTTAGACTTGAGAGTCCTCGGTGGTTGATACCTTTTAATGGCTAACTGAAAAGATGGTAACAAATTGCAAGCTTTCGAGACTACTCCGGTCTCGTAGTCTCGAAAGCTTGCAATTTGTTACCATCTTTTCAGTTAGCCATTAAAAGGTATCAACCACCGAGGACTCTCAAGTCTAAATATTTTTCTATCTACTGGCTAACACGGTACGAAGATACACATCTTTCCTATGTAGAATAATATGCACTTTTGATCACTGGAATAAAATAGTTGATTTCGCCAAAATTTCCTGTCAAATGTCATTGATCTGGGAAACGAATGACGCTTATGGAGTTTCTGCGCTTTACGCCTGCAAACAAATGTTTACTCACCCCAGACATCCTGTCCATGTTGTCACTTACGTTTACCAGGTGGCAGTGACTTTGCGTCCATAGTAACATCACATGACCGTGCTTCCAATAACTACAGCAAGGCATTATGTCACCAAGTAGTAAATATTACTGATCTACCGTTGAAATAACCCTCTGACCACTACCTTAAAAAAAAAAAATGGGGAAAAAAATTATGTATTTATGTGGTTTTTTTTACTTTCTCCTGGCACATAAGCGCTCCTTGGAACCCAGTACTGTATCAACATTCGACGGGCAGGGGAGGAAGGTTACGTAATTGATGCGGCATTGACGCCGGTCAGGGAGGAAGCTTTTTTTTCCGGTGTTGCACCGTAGTGGACAACCCCTTTAACATTTAGATCATAAAGTAGAAAAACATTTTTTTGGGACAGGTGGCTTTCACCCCTCTTTGTTAACATTACCTATACAGGTAAAAGTTGCACCTGGGTGTGACCTCAGCGAGGTATAGAGGGTGACAGATCTGACAACAGCACCAGGCCGGAGGGCACACACCTAACGTGGTCGTGCCACATCATAACCTCATCATGGAATCATTGCTGAGATCGGACGGTCGGAGATGAACCCGCTTCATATTTGCATCCTCCGCATCCCGTCCCCGGGGAGAGATACAATTGCACAATAAACAGTTCTTCATGGTAACGCACAGACGCAGTCATGTGACGGGCGCCGTAAAGTCAGCACTAGTGTGACGTGAAGTAGTCTCTGAGGTTATCAATGCAAGAAAAGTTCCATTTCTCATAATGGGACATCACAAGACATAGAGAACCCCCATCCTGCCCCAGGATAGCCCCCCATAGAATAATCAGAGAGACATAATCCACATCCCCTCACCCCCCGAACCGTCCCTGTACGGCCTCCATCCAGGCACCACACCCGGTGGCCCCATCCCCCACCACTAATCCCCCTCCTCACATAACACACAAGGCCTTGGGAGGCCCCCGGCGCCGCCATCACTCAGGCCTCGGCCACCTCACGTTACCCTGGATCTCCCCGGAAAGGATACCCCGCCCCCTCCTCCTTCTCTTCACACCCGGAGATGGCGGGCGTCCAGGTAACGCCAGGCTCCGCCCTGCGGGGGGCTCCTTCCTCTCTGAGTGCTACCACCGCGCCCAGTTTCCCTCTCATCCCGGACCCGGCTCTCTGTCTCCGCACCTGCTGTTCCCGCTCCCCGCGGCCGCCGCTCCCGCCGGGATCACACAGACAATATGGCGGAGACACACGGCCGCCAGCCGCAGGGACCACAGCGAGGCTGACCGGAAGCGGAAATACACTCTGATGGCAGCCGAAAAGGGCGGGTAATTCCGGCCGCCATCTTGTGAGTGGAAACTAAACCGTGGTCAGACGATGGAAACAGCAATTTGACGGCAATGAGTGGACTGGTAGAAGTCTATGTAGGGGGTGGGAGACCAGGTAACGGGAGATTAAAAGGGTCCGTAAGGCCGCGCCCGTCAAGTCTACCTCACCTGACTAAGCAGAAAAAAAATCTTGCCAGTCACAAGATGGCGTCTAGTGGCGTTTGTAGGCTGGTGTACGCATGCGCACAGCGCCCCAGCGGTAGTAAGGGCATTGTGGGAGTTGTAGTTCTAGGAATTTATATATTTTTTCTTGTTTTCTAATGTGAAGCTGTGACATAATAAAATAAATATAGATGTGTGATGATGGCGCCTGGTGGTGGAAGGACACCGGGGTGGGGTGTGGTTGGGCCTGGAGCTGGGGGAAGTATAGATGTTAGGGTCAAGGCTGGGATCACTCAGCAGGGTCCTTATAGTGAAGCCGCAGGTCCTGTCACACGAGTATGAGATGTGCCCACACCTGGGGGATTAGCGTAAGAATGGGGGATGCCATCACCACATACTGCACCATAACCCCAAACATGCGTCCGTCTGGTCACATGGCTTCATCCGCGTCCCCGTAACGTATCCGACATGTGGCGGCTGTCACCCTCCCGTCCCCTACATCACAGCTTCTACCATGGAAGAGGATCGCCGTCACGTTCATCAACATTTCTGACAACTTCTCAAGTTCACAAAATGGCATCCAGTACGGTTGTCACCAAGCCGTCCCTCTAAATGGAACAGCAATAAATAACGGACCCCGTAATAATCAATAAGACCCCTGTACAAGGATCTGTATTGGTCACAAATTCCACATGTCTGTTCCGAAAACAGAAGTGTGAACTTAGCCCAATACATTGCAAATGTTACCGTTCCAACCAGTGTGGCAATACCTACGACAAATCCGCACGGAGGATTTTGTTACCGAATGTCCTATTGCAAAAGGAGAAATTTGCCGTGAAAATGTGCAGAAAGAATTTACATTTATTTTTAATTTGTGCCCCAGGTTAATTTATGCAGGATTTTTTTGTGCAGCGTTTGGATATTTATTAAAATCACATCCACTTTGCTGCCACTGTAAATCCACTGCAGATTTTCTACTCACAAATCTGTACAAAATCTGATGCATGTTACCGCAACTTAAAGGGGTTGACCGCTACTTTTTTTTTTATTGATGGCACCATCAATATCTGATTGGTGGGAGTTCGACACGCCAACGATCCGCTGTTATAAGCGGCAGCAGGAAGTAGCAACTCTAACATTTCTATAGGGCCTGGTACTGCAGATTCACCTCAACCCATTCATTTAAATAGGGTGAGGAGCTGTGGATCTGTAGTAACAAGCTGCGGCCACTATATTTATGATGGAGCATCCGAAAACTTCCCGCTGGCATCGGTAACAGCTGATCGGCGGGGGTGCCGAATGTTGCAGCCTCACCTATCTGATATTGATCCTATCTTAATGATAGGCCCCAGCAATAGAAAAAAATAGAGGCCAATCCCTTTAAGGATTTGACCATATGCAAATCTACTGGCAGATTTTGCCCAAATCCTTGGTAAAATCTGCCTGTGAAATCCGTGGTGGAAATTCACAGAAATAAATGACATGTTGCGGATTTAAACGGTTTGTCCAAGACTATTTTGTTTTACTATGGGCCTAAAAACTAACAGGCAAGTAGGCCCTATCTGACAGTTGTGCCCGGTGCCGATCTCTGCCGGCGATTCAGAAGCTTCCACTGATATCACAGACATTGTGTGACTGTCGACGTCATGCTGATTGACATGCATCTAACAGTGGGAGCCAGCTTTCAATCAGCATGACGTAGGCAGTCACGCCCTGTCGACAGAGTGGAAGAGGATGAGCTGCTCTCTTGTGGAGCAGCTGAATCACCGTCAGGAACCGTCAGTGACCGCTCTGTTCCAGGGCTGGATAGAACAGGCAGGCAGGTACTGAAAAACAGGAAGTTGTTAAGTCCATAGTAAAAAAAAAAGTCATGGACAAACCATTTAAGTTGTTTCTTAAGTGTACAGATGAGGATGGGTAAAGTCTCATCCATTTTGCTGCTAGTGTAAGCACTTATGGTTTGGATGGCTAGTCCCGCAGTCGATACGCTACCTGCAAAAACAGCCCAATAATAAAACCTCACTATTAGCCTTAGTTTTCGGTTCTGAGCGACAATGCGCTGAGCCCATAGATATTTAAGTTGTCACTATTTTTAACAATTGCCACTGCAATTAGCGAATCTGTGACAATTAGCAGTACATTCATGCAGTTTTTGTAACAATCACAATGTGTGAATAAACCAAAAGAGAAATTTACACATCGAAACGGTTAAAGGGGTTTATTTTTTAAATTATAAATATTTACAACTTCTTTATATTTTTGCATTCGGAAAAAAAGCTCCCCAATATTCAGATATCAGCGTAGGCCTGGGCGCCCCATTTTCTGCATGTGTTTTAAACTGCCGTTTCCTGTGCCAGTACATCACCAGTGCTGTGTGTGAAGGACTGGTCGCATCAATCGCTAAGCCAGCCCCCTGATTCATAGACAAGAGAAGGGGGCTGGTTCAGCAGTTAAAATGAGGTTGTCAGGCAGCTCCGTTTACACACAGAATTGATCACAAATGCAACCTAAGTCCAAAGGGGAACTGCTGGGACCAACATCAATGTAGGTGGTTTCGGACACCTTTGTAAGATATAGTACATTAAAGCACCACTTCAGCATTTTTTTATTTTACTGCTGAAGTGGTGCCACTTATGTAAGTTCCCCGCACTTAGGCTAAGTTCACATTTGCGTATATGTGCGCAGCGTATCATCTGCATGCTCAATTGTATGTCAAAATGCATGCAAATGCATGCTGTATGTACCGTAGATGGTTAGCACTCGACTGAAAAGTTGCAGTATACGGTGCTAGTGGGAAGGAACCAGACGGTCCAGTAAACGTAAGTTCAGAAAATCACTGCACACGTAAAAAGGTTCAATTATGCATCTGGTGACAGTTTATTGACAGTGATGCGACGACTTGACGTTTCGGCCATACATGGCCTTTATCAAAAAGTCGCTGAAAAATAATAAATACAAATAAATACAAAGAATTATATACAATATATACAGGTACTAATGGGCAAAAACGTATCCTAGGATGCATGTGTGATCTAATAGACATAGATACCGTGAGATCCAATAAAAATCATGGAGGCATCATAAACGATGGACAAGGTTTATCGGCGGTAGATATATGAAGACATGCAAATAAGAGTAAAGGCAGTAGCATACCCTTTCAAAGTGAAGTGTCACAGATCACCGGGTGGGTATGCGATATTTCATACAAGTGTATTCTAAAAGTGAGAGTAAAAGAAGATCTAATTAGGTAGAGTTCTAAAAGTGGGGATAAAAATGTAGATCTGTTAGGGTAAAACAGGCAGTATTTGTAAAACACAAGAGCCATATAAGTAACGGTTTATGCAAAGCTGCAGTACCAGTATAGTCAGGAGGTCCAAGTGTGTACCCAATTCATAGGGGATCGTTGTCCAACTGGACTGCATTTGCTGCATGGAGTCAAATGGTAAAGTGATATGAGTCAGGATGCGGTTTCTAGCATGGAGAACATGCTCACCCATCAGAAGTACTTACGATCATTGGTGGCGCTGAGTGGGGTGCAGACACAGCCATGTCCAAGCGGTGTGTTAAGGTCTGCGAGTAGTGCAGGGTTCAAAAAGGAGCGCCGGCCGGTCACATGACTGGAAGTGATTTTAATTGGATCTCACGGTATCTATGTCTATTAGATCACACATGCATTCTAGGATACGTTTTTGCCCATTAATACCTGTATATATTGTATATAATTCTTTGTATTTGTTATTTTTCAGCGACTTTTTGATAAAGTCCGTGTTTGGCCAAAACGTCAAGTCGTCGAATCACTGTCAATAAACTGTCACCAGATGCATAATTGAACCTTTTTACGTGTGCAGTGATTTCACAAATGCATGTTAACGCAGCGTTTTTTATCCGCATCATCTTACGCATGACGCCAAAAAAACACTGCGTTTGCATGCATTAGCGTTATTTATGCAAATGCGTTCAATAAGACACTGTTTTTTCCAGGAGAATTTCCTTAACACAAGCCACGTCCAATGGGTGTGTCTCATGAAAATTCTCTATATAGACCCTTGTACAGATGAAATCCTCATCTTTTGTTGCTGTATCCTGCTGCAAGATGGATCATCGCATAGAGAGCTTCTATCGTAATCTGGATTTTAACTTGGCTTATGCCTTTGCTGCTGTTTGTTATGGAGACAGAAAAGAGAAAGACCGAGAAGATGTCGTCGTCGCTACTGGCAACACCCCATCGTTGAAGTCCGAGAGAGCCGTGGAGCCTATTACTCGTTGGACAACGAGCTGCGTGCAAACCTTCAGAAGTTTTTGGACTACACGAGGATGTAGCAACAGAGCTTTGATGACTTGCTGCAACGTGTGCGAGGATCCATCACCAGGCACGACACATAGCTACGGCGAGCAATTCCTGCTGAGGAACGTCTGTTGGTGACCATAAGGTACGTAATTTTGAAAAAGAAACACCTGTCATTAATATGATTGTTCTAAAAGCCATGTACAGCATTTTTTCCCATTTTTTGTAAAAGCTATGTACTGATTTTTTTTCTACTTTATTCTAAAAGCCATGTACTGATTTTTTTTCCATTTTGTGTTCCGCAGATTCCTGGCTACTGGAGAAACATTATCATCTCTCCATTTCCAATTGCGGATTGGAGTGTCCACCTTTTCTGGGATTGTTGCAGACACCTGCAGGGCTTTATGTGACGTTCTGCGTGCAGAATTCCTCGCCCAACTCACAACTGAACTGTGGCTGGAAAATGCTGCACAATTTATGGACATTTGTAATTTTCCTAACTGTTTGGGGGCTGTGGATGGCAAACACATTTGCATTAGGAAAGCAGTTGGAAGTGGATCCGAGTTTTTCAATTATAAAAAATACTTTTCCATAGTTCTAATGGCGATTGCAGATGCTGATTGTAGATTTGTCGCCATGGACGTTGGCTCATTTGGTTAAGGAAATGACTCCCAGACTTTTAAAAACTCTGATATGGGCCAACGATTGTATGGTAATGATTTTAATTTTCCACAGCCACGACCTCTTTCCAACAGTGAAGGACCTCCAATGCCGTTTGTTGTGGTTGCGGATGAAGCGTTCCAGATGTGTGCCAACCTCCTATAACCTTACTCAAGTTGGGACTGAAATCACACAAAAAAGATTTTTAACTACCGACTGAGAAGGGCACGAAGAACTGTGGAGTGTGCGCTTGGATTGATGGTCTCTAAATGGCGGATTTTGGGAACAGCCATTAATCTAAAAATTGATACTATAGATGAGGTTGTGAAAGCGTGTGTGGTTCTGCACAACTACATACTTGCTTAAGAGCGACCAAACTGAGAACTAGAGGCACCTGTTAATACAATATTGCGTGATTACCAAGCTCACCCTCAGAACTACAGTGGAAGTTGCACGAATGAGGGATGCATTTGCTGCCTACTTTATTTCTGCTAATGGACGTCTGTCATGGCAAGACGAAATGGTTTAA
>VIAB01015471.1:41919-53099 GCA_009801035.1 Oophaga pumilio | reverse complement strand
GAGAATCAATTTCATGTGAATCAAATGGAAAGGCTAATTTTATGAAATTTGCAGGCACAGGCAAATTTGACCACTTTGCAATTTGATTTGCTCAAATAACTAAAATATGTCATCATCCTTTCTTTACATTGCACAAGTTTGCATCAGGCCCAAAAGACTAACATGACTTCATGTGTGACTACAAGAGTTTTCCCATGATGCCTTGCACAACACATGGTATAGTGCAGCCACCAATGAGGGACTATAAAAGATTATATCATAGCATAGTGAAGGAATGCAGCAGTCATTTCAGAATAATTTAGAATAGTGATAAGACATCAAAGAAAATTCGAAAACATTGGACAAATACTCCAGACAACACTGTGTTGTACAACTGCAGCAGTGAAGAAGGTGAGAAGAAGCCTTGGGATAATACAGTGATTCAATTGATAAGGAAAGAGAGCAAGAGATAGGCAAGGTGCTAGAAGCAGCAGTGCCAGACTCAAGGTACTGCCACACTACACAATCCCGCTAGCGATCTCGTTAGCGTTGCATACTAATGAGATCGCTAGCGGGATTGTTTCTATATCGCTAGTAGCTACCTAATTTAGCGATATCGTTAAGGACGCTTAAGGTTAGCGATCTCCTTAACGACTTTAGCGGTACAAAAGTACCGCTAAATCGCTAAAAAAGGTGCCACACTCAGCGATTAGATACTTACCAGCGGGACGCCAGCGATGAAAATAGGGTCCGGAACGATCAGGACGACGGACGAGATCACAGCAGGGGCCACGTCGCTGGTAGATGCCGCACACAACAACATCGCTAACGGGATCGCTAAATAGTGACGTTTTTTAGCGATCCCGTTAGCGATGTTGTTTAGTGTGGCATACCCTTCAGTGTAATCAGTGATATGGGGTGGCTAGCATCTCTCCTGCTGCATTCAAATTATAATTAAACATTATTTTTCTTAATTCATAATATTCTAGAAAGCAGCAGCAAAACAGCACAACATTGTTTACAGAAGACAAAATCTGAAGTCAGTGACCTGTACTTGTTACAAGTTTGTGCATTTCTTGTATAACCCTGTTTGTGAACAGTTTTGTAGATGGTTTTTTTAAATACTAAAGGAAATTCTACAAAATCCTACCAGCACATGTACCCCTTACCCCTGCACCCTCTTTCAGCAGTTGCCATCGTTTTGTGTTTATAGGAGAGTGCATGCCTCGTTCATCCAGAAAAAATATACAATTGTTAGTACATGCCAGTAGTCTCATATGAAGTTACTCTCTATGATTGCAAGTCTGCCGATTTCCACCATCAATTATTTTTCAGCTCTGAGAGTTACCTGGCAATTGTCCCTGGACTCTCTGAACATTCAACAGCATCTAACGTCAGCTAACAACCATATAATGGTTGCATAGCATTAGATAATACCTACTGTATTTAAAACATGTATTCAGCTATTTATGTATTAAACTAATCCTAGTTCTAGTTCACTGTTGTAACCAACCTCCCTGTTGTGTTAGATCTATCTGCAAAACTATAATTACTGTAAAACTTTGGAGGTGAGTCATCAAGACCAGCAAATCTCTTGGGCCTCTTTATGGAACATTAAATGGGATATCTGTGACTTTGTGAAAAACAAAAAAATGTGCCTAAGAACTAACATGCAGATAGTTACTACTTGCCTGCCTGTTGTGCACAGCGCAGTTCTTCTCCAGTACAGAGCAATCACAGACCGCTCTTGATGGCAATTTAGCTGTCTCTGCTGACATCACATCGACAGAGCGGTGGCTTCTTTTCAACTCTTCTCTGTCGACATGGCGTGGCTTCCGACGTAATTCTGAATGTCAGCCGGCTACTCCAGTTAGGCAGCGGGAATCCAGCTGTCAATCAGAAAGACGTCGGAAGTCTCGCCCTGTCAACATAGCTTAGCAAAAAAAGAATCCACTGCTTTGTTGATGTGTTGACATAACATTAACATTCAGCAGAGGCAGCTGAATCGCTAACAAGAGCAATCTGTTCCGGGAAAGAAACGCACGTTGCACAAGAGGCAGATAAGTATCAGCTACCTACCTGTTAGTTCTTAGGGCACATTCTTTGATTTTCAAAAAATTCCGGATATTCCCTTTAAGAGGTTCAGGTCCCTTTATTGAATCAGGTAAGTCATGTAGTGATGAGCGTTGCTATGTGCACCTCACCACTAATCTTACTTCAGCTGATCAAAAGGACAAAAGTTGAAAACTTTTGTAGAATTTGGTATTTGCAACATATTTTGTGATTTTTTGATGCAATAGAAATATTATTTCCCCATGTTTTATAATTGCTTATCTGTGCGCTTTCTAGTTTCAGTAAGTAGCTGTGCATTGTTTGAGTCATGAGGTCATTCAGTTTATTATGGTTTAAAGGTCCTTTGCTGTGTTCTTATTACCGATCTTCTTTGTCCAGACCTTTTAGCTGTTAGCCTCCAGACTTGTGCCTGAATGTTTTGTGTCTTCCTTGCTCCATTTGATCTGCCTGCTGATTTTCAATTTAACTATAACACGTACATAGGTGTGTGGGAAATGGCGCCAATAAAACATAGCTCATTTAGCTATGTTTAGCTTCTTTGCAAGAAGAGCTGTAATTTTGTTAGCCAAACATTTTCCTGCATTTTACTTGATGAAGGTGAAAAGAACAAAAAAAATGATTTTGGTTGTCAAGTAAAAGGATGAAATTGCAAACTGTGCAGCATACAATTTCCTCTCAAATTAGGGGAATGTTCACACCCAATGAGATTTAGTTATAGAAATTACAGAAAATATATTGACGCCGATATTGTATTTTGTAGAATGTGTATGTATGTTTAATGGGTATATGCATGCATAATGTGTAAATGTGTGTGTAATGTGTGTATATGTAATACCTAATGTGAATATGCATGTGTATACCCATACTCTAATTATACGTATTCTGATTTAGCTCAATGTCTTGTTCTGATAAGTGTTATTTGCACCTTTTTGCATTGTGATATCTTTCAAGTGTGTTAGTTTAATCCTTTATCTGTTCATGCATGTGTATACAACGATGAGGTGGTCACAGAGGGGGTTAACAAACATTTTGCACATAGGCCCTTTGCTGTCAGCTTCTGCCCCTTTCTCTGACTATATAGGGTTTTTTAGTGGTCTATTATCTTGGCATTATATAGGTCTGCAGTGGTGTAACTTGAAGTTCATGGGCCCCAATGCAAAAGCTCCAACTGGGCCCCCATTTATTGCAAGTCTTTAACAAATTGGTCTTTTCATATAGGCCAAAGGGACTTATTGGGCTTCTTAGGCTTCAGGGCCCCTGTGCAATGGCAACCCCTACACCTATTATAGCTACATCTGCATAGAACACGTAGACATAAAATAGCTGTGTAGGAAGGTATACATAAACTAAAGTATTTCAGCACCATGTATATGAATATTGTGTACTATTTTGCCTACAATCTGATGAACCTGCTGCTACTGTAAAGTTGGAGGCTTTGGAAGTATAAAAGAAATATCTAAAATAATATGGATCATCGTTCAGTCTGACTGTGAAGTAACGCACAGTATTGTTAATTTGACAAAACATCCTTTTTGTATCCAGGATATTAATGATGTACCATACAACATTATTAGATGTCACTTTGTACTGTATGTTTTATCTAAGTACAATAAAGAATAATGCATTAGGGTAATGATATGAACTCTTATCACACTACATTAAAACTAAAATAACTTAAAAATGTTCTTACCAACAATGTGTTCATTGTCTGGAAAACCACGGATAGTTTCACATTACATTTTTGTAGTGATCGATCCTATATAGAGAAAAAAACACCACATTTTCCCTATTACATGCTGGTAAAGTGAAGTACAGCTGTTATGTATTAGCGGTAAGTTGACTTACCATCACATCACAAATCGTTGTGACAAAATGTTTCATGTATTCGGAAGATCTCAAACATTGAACAAGTGCGTCAATCTTGTTGTACTAAAATAATAATAAATAATGAATATAATAGCAAATAAATACATTTAAGATTTACAACTGAAAAAAAGTGCAAAAAGACATTCTTACAAATACATATTGTGCAAGAATAAGTAGATGTAGACATATGATGCCTTAACGTTGTAGTTCAGACAATCCAAAGACACTAACTGCAACTAACCAAATATTTCTATGTTCTCCCCGTGTTTTTGTGGGTTTCCTTCAGGTTCTCTGGTTTCTTCCCACACTCCAATGACACACTGATAGGAATTTAGATTGTGAGTCTCAAATGCATGCATAGCGCGGCAGAATATGTTGGCGCTATATAATAAAGCATTCTACCTACAGAAAGAATGTGTAATATATTGACTGTGTTGTAAAGTTCTCCAAAGGAAGAGCTGCTTTCTACAATCACTCTCTTTTTTGCTAAACTGAGGGGACTCTAAGAGAGGCCGACAAATTTAACACCCAAATGCCCTTAACAGAACATAAATTTCTTGCTTTTGTTGGCAGCCCATAAACTGAAACAAACTGTTATTATTATTATTATTATTATAAAACTGTTCAAGGTCTCAATAAGCACAAACTTTAGCCTCTATCAATAGGGAGATTATATATGGATTTTAATGCTTTAATACTGTATGAAGTATATAATATATAAGTAGTGAGTAACTCTAATCATGAAACAGTTAAAACATTGCATAAAAAGTTTAGAAAGAAAACAGCCTCAACTTACATGAACTGCGTTGAAGATAACTTCAATGTCTACTCTGAGATTCTGAAATAAAGAATTACCACTGTTTTTATGTAAGGAAATAATATGATAATATCATAATGAATTATATGTTTTTAAATGGCTATCTTTCTCTAACATTAATTTGAAGATAATTGAGAATAAAAGCAAATAATCTACTTAACGGTGTATGGCAATGATAAAATTATTGTGCCATTTCCATTATTCCGTTATTGCATAATGGTGCACTACATGTATAGTAAAAGAAATCGCTATTGTATAGCATCTTTGAGTGTTCTTGCTCACCCAGCAATAACATTACAGAAGGTAAAAACAACTCATACATTTACTGATTGATTTAGTAAAATATTCTGTAGTATATCATCTCAGCTATAGTATAAGTTGGATGGATACATAATTATATGTTTGTATTATCTATTATTCTATATTATTTTACTTTGGACTCTATAGTACACATCATTTTCTGTACATTTTTGCATTGTACTGCTAGTTTCACTAGAAAGTAATACAAGTGTCATGAGAATTATTGAGACTCAATTTGAAAAAGGAAATTCCCAATAAATGCCATAGTTTTATAAACAGTTAAATCACTTATTCTTACCACTTTTCCAATTAAGTCACGCAGTGAGCATCCCATGTCATTAGTCATTAGTTTCTAAAATGATAATACTTGGTTATATTATGTCTTAAAACAATGTCTCAAAATTGTAAAATGAAGAACATGTAGACTTGTGATAGAACGTTAGTTAAACATTAGAAACTGTTCAGACTTTAGGCTATTAAAAGGTTAGAAATAGAAAATGTAGAAATACATATTCTACTCTTTATTTAAATCGTTTGCTATAAGCACTGAAGCATAAATGATGTTACCATTATAACGCACATATCTTCAACAATAGCTTTCTCCTTGCAGTATTTTTCCACATCTGAGCACTTTTTGCACTCCTAAACAAAAGATGGAGAATGAATTGTTCACTGACATGAATCAATAGTTCCTGTGTTTAAACTGTAAAAGGCTCATTCATCAGGATATGTTGGTACTTATGTGTTTTGATGCTACAATTTTTAACTTGAAATTTAGCACAGTGCTAGCTATTGAATGTGTCAAGTTAGCCATTAGGTTACAGATACATCAAAATATGTTTTTGCATTAACGAAGCGCTCCTATTCCAGTTTTATCTTTTTAATATATTGCAATCATCATATTATATAGTACTGTGTACTTACAATTGCTGATTTCAACTTTCTACTCAGCTAATTCTTCTCTTTTCTCTGCTCTGTGTAGAAACAAAAAGTCTCTTGTTCCTGCATTCATCATTCCCCTCTTCAACTCCTGACCCAGCTGCTTTTTCCTCCCCCCTTCCAGCCAGGACTTTGCAGTGATGACTCATGCAGGGAACAGTGACTTTCTTTTACTACGTAGAGGTTAGAAGGACTCAGCTGGTTCGTTTTTAATCATGGGATGTCATAGCGCTAAGGCTGGTTTCACATTTGTGTTCAGGAGGGCTGCGGATGGCTGCCTACTTCCTCCTATCTTCCTCCCTGAAGCTCCACCTATGTCTGTATGCGTCCTGTGTTTCCCTGTGTACCTATCTTTAACATTGGGTACGCAGGGACATGCGTTGTATGCGGATGCGCATGCGGTGATTTGACTTGTGCGGTGACTGCAGGAAAACGCAAAATTTTGCGTAAGCAGGGAAATGCAGCACGCATACAGAAGTAGGCGTAGCTTTAGGGAGGAAGAAAGGAGGAAGTAGGCAGCCATCCGCAGCCCTCCTGAACGCAAATGTGAAACCAGCCTAACAGAAAACAGAAGAATTAGCTGGGTAGAAAGGCAAAATGAGCAGTTGTAAGTACACAGTGCTATATAATATGATGACTGCAATATTTTAAGAGGATGCAAATGTTGATGGGAGTGCTTCTTTAAGGTATGTATCATCTAGCCAATGAAACACCAAAGAGAGAACCCATGAATCTCTCTTTAAATGAAGTTTCCATCTTGTAACATTTACTTGAATAGTAATAGTATAGTATAATAGTAATATATTATTGTAATAATAGTAATACTTATATAGTAACTGTAATACTTTGCTGTGTCCTGTATAGTGGGATTCAGTACTACATTAGAGAATTAAATAATAAATTAGCACTTCTGTCCCCTTTTTCTGAGGATTCTACGGGTGAGATCCCTACAGATCATATGCTAGCAATATGCCATCACTTTATGAGATGGTAAACCTCTTAAATTCAATGTGCAAAGAGCAGTGATATTACAATATTGATGGGCTTCATCTCCTTGGTGGTGAAGATTTCTACAGTAATTGGTGCTAAATGGCAGCAGCATAACTTAATTATAGAGCTCCCTGCAGTAAGTTGTACTGTATATTTAATGCAAATTTTTACCTGCAAATCACTCCATCTTTTTATCACCAAAGTCATCATACAAGCATGGGAATATGCTTGAGATTCCTGAAACAGAATACATAAGTTATACAACTAACATATAGACATATTCCATCTATATACAAGAGATTGTTTCATACTAAAAATAATTTCCAAAGTAAAATTAAAGATTACCATTAAGCGCTACTTACCGTCATATTGCTTTTTCTAACGGAAGCTGCATTTGTTAAGGCTGCAAAAATAAAAGCAAAGTGATGAGAAACTTACAAGTGAATAAAGCATGGAAATCTCTTCTAAGTTTTAACTACTTCATAAGGAATATTCTTCTTAGGGCATCAACTTTTTTTGGTCTACATAAGAATGTTATCAAGTTTCAATGATTTGTACATTCGGCACATTATAAAAGTCAAGTACTGTGTAAAGGAATATATTGTAGAGGTGATTATTTTTAGTTTCTGTAATTAGATGGAAGACTTTAGAGAAGTAGTATGTTTGTTCTGTTTTGCACATGAAGACATTTTGAAGACACACCTTTCCTTCCCGTATTGTCAGCAAACACAGTGCAGTAAAGTGCTACGGTTTTTATTTTGTTCACTCCAAAATGATAATGAAATCACTCTTCTCAATCACACTTAACCTACAGCAAAGCTGACCAGACATTTAAAAAGACAAAAAATGAATTATCATATTGTGCCTGCTCCAAGGTCATGGGCATTTTGATGAGCACCACTTATCAGATATTTCCCATTACATGTTGTAGCAGCTAACTGCATAAACATTATATTGAAACAAACCCAGAACAACCGAACAGGAGAAGGACTTGGGTATTCTTGTTACAAGTAAGCTGAGCAATAGTACTCAATGTCAAGCAGCAGGCACAAAAGGAAACAAGATTTTAGGGTGTATAAAAAGAGAGATAAAATCCAGTAAGACTAACGTATTGTTACCCCTTCATAAATCACTTGTAAGGCCACATCTAGAATATGGGATTCAGTTTTGGGCTTCACATTTATTAAAGGATATTCAGAAATTAGAGTCAGCTCAAAGGCGGACAGCTAGATTATTGCTAGGGATGGAAGGCCTCTCATAAGATGAGAGGTTGGAAAAGATGGACTGTTTAGCTTAGAAAAAAGTCATCTCAGAGGACATCTCATTTATATGTATAAATACATGTATGGTCAGTAAAATGGACTTGGACATGACTTATTCATTCTAAAGACCATAATAAGGACAAGGGGTCATTCATTACAGGTGGAAGAAAGGTGATTCCAGCAGCTAAATAGGAAAGGGTTTTTTTTTACAGTTGGAGCAGTCAGACTGTGGAATGCACTACCACAAGAGGTAGTAATGGCAGACACTATAAAAGAATTTAAAAAAGGGCAGGATGATTTCCTCAGTACACATAACATTATGGGTTATGGATAATTTAGTGACAAAAATGCATAATTGGTGGAGAAAGGTTGAATTTGATGGACATAGGTGTTTTTTTCAACTTATTTAACTTTGTAACTCTGGTAGTTCTGCTCTGTGAAGCTCAGGCCTAATTACAAAAATGAGATAATTTGCCTATCTTCCACCTATGAGACAGAGTAAATCACTGATATTCATGTAGCCTTATTCCTAAGTAACATTCACTTAACTATGAAAATTTATATATTGCTGTATAGCCCAGTTAAAAATGCTTTCTGTTATATTAAATACGCGGGGTCTGACATGCGTATTTCTGCAGCATAAGTATCACTGCAGCAAAAGTATCAAGAAGCTGCAGTTATTTCAACGGCATTTAGTCACGGCAGTAGTTAGGACCCCACACTATGTCTCTTTTGGGTATGTCTGCTGAGTAAGCACTTCTTATTACTTGTACCTGGCTTTTTTATTTACCCATCTTACTCCTTTACCATGTTTACATATGCCCACACAGTGTTTGCTCAGTTAATCCTCACTCTGCTTCACTATCCCCAAACCCCAGCACCCTCTAACCAAATAATCATCTCCCCTTCCCTCTTACCTCTCCACCTGACCTCCTCTGCTGATCTGCTCCTCAGCCTCAAATCTGTCCTACTAAAGCATACAAAAAGCCGCCAACTCCTCACCACCACCAGAGATATTGCCTCAATCAACACCGGAACTGCTGCAACCCACCAACCTGCTGTCTCCTTCCCCACCATCCTGTAGAATGTAAGCCGAAAGGGCAGGGTCCTTTCCCCTCTGTATCAGTCCGTCATTGTTAGTTTGTTTACTGTAAGTGATATCTGTAATTTGTATGTAACCCCTTCTCATGTACAGCACCATGAAATCAATGGTGCTAGATAAATAAATAATAATAATATCAAAACCTTGACTTTTGCTCCAATATAATTCCAAACAATCCATGTCCTACGAGTAGTCAATAACATATGTAAATATTAGAATTGTTTCCTTCCTAAGATTTCCTAATTTCTTAGTATAAATGAGCAAAATAAAAAAAGTCTTACCAATGCAGATGCCCAAGAGCAGAAAAGCAAGTGTGATCTTCATAGCTGAGAGTATTGGTTATAGGTTTCCGAGGATGAATACCCAACCAAATTTCTGAAGATCAATACTGTTATACTGCTCATTAAATACTTTGCAAAGTGACGGCTCCTCCTTCTTCATGTCACTACTTGGCAGATATAAAATAGAGATTCTTTAATCTTCTTATTTGCTTAGAAATCTCTGATGGATAATCCATTTGTCATCATTTAGTAAACTGCTGTTTCCTGCCATATATTTGCATCTACCAGGGGTGAATTAGATAATGCATAGTGGATTTCTTTTCTACTTGACTAATTATCTACATTTTATGTAACGCCACTTTTTTCACATATTCATGCATTGTCCTATTAAGTTTTCCATTGACGGGATTGTCAGATAAACAAAATATATCAACTATTTCAGCTCTAATTCTAACTTTCCTTCTGTCTTGGGCAAAAATTGAAATTGCGCCCCCCACCACAGAGTAATATAAACCTACAGTAACTAAACACAATTTTGTCACTGTTTTGAAGATTTTAATGTTTAAGGTATTCATTGTATTGTAAAACTAACCTGTGATCATGATTCTCCAGGTCAGTGCAGTTACGGTGATACTAAACTTTCCTAAAAAAATGATTGACTTGTGATGCCATTTCTTTATATTCGTAATGTTTATACTTTTCTGTCCATGCAGTTGTGTGAGAGGTACAATATATATAATGTTTTCCCTGAATGAAGTTGTTTTCATCCCTTTTCGGCATGGTGAGTTTTCATATCAACAGCTCGTCTCTGCAGACTTCCGTCTTCTCCGGGTTTCTACAACACCTCCCAACTCATAGTATTCCCTCCAAACTATCCCCCCTTATTTTATTTATTTATTCTACTCACTTATATAGTGCTATTAATTCACATGGGGAGAACATACAAACTCCTTATGAACTGTTACTGTCATACTGTCCTCCATTATGAACTATTACCACTGTAGTTTCCCACCTTATGAGCTATAATGCCACAATATCCCTCATATAAGCTAATACCACCAGAATGTCCTCACTATTTTACTTTATGAACCATAACCATCACACTAGCCTCTTTTATTGTTTATAACTTCCACACTATCCCCTCTTATAAACTATAACCGCCATACCATCCTCTTTTATTAACTATTGCCAGCATAATATTCTCGCTTTTGATCTATATCTTCCATAATGTCTTCCCTTTTGAAAAAACTGCCACACCATTTGACGTTATTAACTACTAGCTGAAGAGCCCGGCGCTGCCCGGGCATAGTAACTAACTACGGTTAGTTATAACAAATTATAATGATTATATCTATATATATAAAGCTGAGTGTATAGCCCCGCTATAGAGCTACAGGACTACTAATATCCCACATCGTCCCATCAGCCAGAGCTACTGGACTACTACCCCTAATATCCCACATCGGCCCATCAGACAGAGCCACCGGACTACTAATATCCCACATCATCACCTTCAAAGCCACCGGGCTACTACCCCTAATATCCCACATCATCCCGTCACAGCTGCCAGA
>VIAB01015471.1:9572-24463 GCA_009801035.1 Oophaga pumilio | reverse complement strand
CCTGCGCGATGCTTCCCTGTGCCCCCGGTACACCGCGATCATGGCAGAAAGGGGTTAATAAACTGACCAGCTGAATCCTTCTAAGCCCTGTATAGAAACAGGAGGTCAATTTCCCCTTTATGAGTTACGAGTTACTGAAAAAGTCCCTGACCGGGAGGAAGAGGGAGCAGCTAGGTCAGGAATTGATGAGGGGAATGATTTATGCAGGGAAAATAGAAGAATTAGCTGAGTAGTATGGCAAAATGAGTAACTGGAAGTACAAAGTGCTATATAATATGATTATTGCAATATATTAATAGGTTAAAAACTTTGATGAGAGTGCTTCTTTAAGGTGATATGCTCATCTCACATCATGCCAGAAACAGCCCAGACCTATACTTTGAATATACTTTTGTATGTTGTATTTGGGACAACCCCTATAAAGGCAGTTCACCCTCTAGGATGTACTTGCAGTATAAATTAAACATGCATACTAAATTAAATCATTCTGTATGAAATTTATTTTATCATAAGTGAAACCATTGAATGGCATTTTAGAACTTAGGCCGGCGTCACACTTGCGAGTGTGATGCGAGTAAGTCGCACGACTTTCTCGCATCAACACCCAGCACGGCCGCCCGCTCTCGGACCTGAGTGTGCGGCTGCATGTATTTCTAAGTATTTGTAAGTCGTGCGACTTACTCGCATCAAACTCGCAAGTGTGACGCCGGCCTTAATGGCTCAGTGGTCAGCACTGTTGCCTTTTCATACTGGGAGGTGGAATTAAATTCAACTTCTGCATCAATTATTAATTTTTCCCCCATCTTAATGTAAGATTCCACTGGTAATTTTAGTATATATGTGTTTGAAACAGAAGAGTTAGATTGTAGGCTCCAATGAGGACTTATGCGAATGACAATAATTTCTGTACAGCACTGAAGAAAAAATTGAGATATATAGTAAAGTGATATTCCATCCCTGCTGTCTTCTGTGACAAACAGCTAATTGTCTATAGAATTTTCAGACGGAGAGCCTGGTATGGGCTTTCTCAGCTCTGCTGCTTTGCTAAATCTAAGAACTCTGATTGTGTCAGACTCGCTTCACCCAGTAAACTAAATAATATATCCTTGGATTCAGTCTTTTTTTGCATACATCATTGAGTTTATCAGTATTTTTTTATTTTTCTACCAAAATATACAATTTTGCTTTTGCCCCAAATACATAATTTGCACAAGGCTAACAGGAGAAAATGAACTTTATAATTTGTTGCACAATGAGAGAGGCCTGTAATTGACTTCATAGGTAGACCACAACTATGAAAGATAAAATGAGAAAAAAAATCCAGAAAATAACCTTGTCTGATTTGGCAAGATTTATTTTGCAAATTATGGTGGAAAATAAGTATTGGGTCATTAACAAAAGTTAATCTCAATTATTTTGTTATATATCTTTTGTTGGCAATGACAGAGGTCAAATGCTTTCTGTAAGTCTTCACAAGGTTGGCATACACTGTTGGTGGTATGTTGGCCCATTCCTCCATGCAGATCTCCTCTAGAGCAGTGACGTCTCGAGCCTGTCACTGGGCAACATGGACTTTCAAATCCCTCCAAAGGTTTCCTATTGGGTTGAGATCTGGAGACTGGCTAGACCACTCCAGGACCTTCATATGCTTCTTACGAAGCCACTCCTTCGTTGCCCTGGTGGTGTGCTTGGAATCATTATCATGCTGAAAGACCCATCCACGTTTCATCTTCAAAACCCTTGCTTATGGAAATCTCACTCAAAATCTCACAATACATGGCCCAAATCATTCTTTCATGTACACAGATTAGATGTCCTGGCTCCCATGCAGAGAAACAGCCCCAAAGCATGATGTTGACACCCCCATGCTTCACGGTAGGTATGGTGTTCTTTGGATGCAACTCAGCATCCAGTCTCCTCCAAACACAACGAGTTTTGTTTCTTCCAAACAGTTCTTCTTTGGTTTCATCAGACCATATGACATTCTCTCAATACTCTTCTGGATAATCCAAATGTTCTCTAGCAAACTTTAGAAGGGCCCGTACATGTACTGGCTTAAGCAGGGGGACACATCTGGCACTGCAGTATCTGAGTCCCTGGCGGCGTAGTGTGTTACTGATGGTAGCCTTTGTTACGGTGGTCCCAGCTCTATGTAGGTCATTCAATTGATGCCCCCGTGTGGTTCTGGGATTTTTGCTCATCGTTCTTGTGATCATTTTGACCCCACGGGTTGAGATCTAGCGTGGAGCCTCTGATTGAAGGAGATTATCAGTGGTCTGGTTGATTTCATCACACCAAGCTGCTTGCCTATTGCAGATTCAGTCTTCCCAGCTTGGTACAAGGCTACAATTTTGTTTCTGGTGTCCTTCGACAGCTCTTTGGTCTTCACCATAGTGGAGTTTGGAGTGTGACTGCTTAAGGTTGTGGACAGGTGTCTTTTATACTGATAGCAAGTTCAAACAGGTGCCATTACAACATATAATCAGTGGAGAACAGAGAAGCCTCTTAAAGAAGAATTTACAGGTCTGTGAGAGCCAGAAATCCTGCATGTTTTTAAGTGACCAAATACTTATTTTCCACCATATTTTGCAAAATAAATCTTGCCAAATTAGACAAGGTGATTTTCTGGATTTTTTTCTCATTTTCTCTCTCATAGTTGTAGTCTACCTATGATGTCAATTACAGGCCTCTCTCAATTGGTGGCTGACTAAATTCTTTTTTTCCCCACTGTAAATCTCCAATTCAGGTGGAACCCCCAAAAGATTTATTCATTCTAATGAAGCAGCAGAGTTACTCTAGACACCATCTGGGCCCTATTCAGCATTGTTCTTTTCAGATGCACACAAAACTGTGGCTAATCATACTTTGGTGCACACCTAAATAGATGCTAAAACAGATGGACACCACAGATTCATAGACCAGATAGGGTCCACAGTGTTCTATCTGCCTCATTATAGGGAATAATCTGCTAGGGATTTGGTCTGAATCACATATTACAGAGATTTACATGGAAACCATGGTGTAAGCGCTCTGGTTAGAGCACAGGATAAAGTGAGTCAAGCCTAACAGCGATCTTTGGGAAGGAGAAAAAACAAATCAACAGCAGGTCAAGAAATGGCTTTATTTATTTTTTATGCCATTCCTCAAGTGGTATAAGTGATTAGACAATGCTATTCTTTGGGTCAGTGCAATTGCAGCGAATACAGATTTATTTTGTTTTTTTATGTTTGGCTGCTATAACAAACTAAAAAATCCTTTTTTAACCCAAAAAGTTTTTGCATTGCCATATTTTGAGAGCTATAATTTTAAAATATTTCTGTGGACAAAGTCATGTGAGGGATTGTTTTTGTGAGATGAGTTGAAGTTTTTATTGATACCATTTTCAGACATGACATTTTTTGATCGCTTTCTACTTCATTTTTTTAGAGGTTGAATGAACAAAAATCAGCAATTAAAGAATTGTTTATTTTTTATGCCATTCTCCATGTATTAAAAGTGATAAGATTGCTTAATTCTTCTTGTCATTACGATTACAGAGATACCACATTTATATAATTGTTTTATGTTCTGACACTTTTAAATACTAAAATTTTTTTTAGAAAAAATAGCTCTGAGAGCTATAGCTATGGCTTTTTTATTTCTCTACTCGTAGAGCTATATGGGGCTTGTTTTTTGCAAGACAAGAAAACGTTTTCAGCTATACCTTTTTTGTCTACATCAACTTTATGTTCATATTGTATTGTTCGGCAGTATGATGAAAAAAGCACAGTTATTTGCCATGTTTATTAGTTTTTTTTACGCTGAAGGGGAAAACCAGTGTGACAGTTTTATACAGCAGGTCGTTTTGGACGTGGCGATTCCAAATATATATCTAGACTGTGCTGAAGCTAATATGCTTCTGTGACTAATGCCACAATGCTGAAGAGTTGTGGACAGCTCTGAAACAGTAGGCATATTGGTGGATGAGACCGCTGAACCCACAGCCAGGCATGTTTATGTGTGACAATGGGTGGAACCTGGTGGCTGCTCTTTGGCAAGGCAAACATGCCATGCCTGACCCATGCACTTAACCTAATTGGTCAACGTTTTTTGAAAAGTGACACAGAGTTGGCAGATCTGCTGGTAAAAATACAATGCTCTAAATATCCATTATAGAAAGTCAGCTACAGCTTCATCCGCCCTTGCCATGATTCAGCAGCGCTTGCTGCTTCTGGCTCACCGACTGGTGTGTGATGCCCCCAGGCCTTGGAACTCTACACTGCAGATGTAGGAAAGGATTTCTGAGCAGAAGAGGGAAGTTGGTGACTAATCTGCTAGCATCCACAAGGTTGTTGGTATTCAGTTCTGTCTTCACACATAACACCTGAGGTGTGGACATGGATGTCTGACATGTGTACCATCCTCCAAAACTTTGAGGAATCCACCAAGATGGTGAGCGTCAATGACACCATAATTAAAGTCTCCATCCTTCTTATCTGTGTTCTAATTTGAATATTGAGAGTTATTATAGAGCGAAAACATATTTACAGTGTAACAGTTTCAAACACAATAGTCCTAAATAACAACGATAACAATAATCCAATAATTAAACCCAAATAAAACTACCCTGCTTGTGACAGCTTACAATCTACACTAAGTAACAACGATAACAATAATTTAACCCAAACAAAACAATCCTACTTGTGACAACTTACAATCTAAAATGAGGTGGGGGAGATACAAAATAAAGGGGTGTATTTACAAGAAGGTATTTACAATGATGTTTGTTCTATGATCTTACTGAGGTTCGTTGTAAGTGTTGTAGACCTGAGGACAAGGAGGAGGAGAAGGACAGCATCGTCAGTCGTCTCCTTGGTGACGACACTAAAATTTTGCCTCTTTGCAGTCTGGGATGCATTGGGCTGACTTTATGTTGCGCTGCCTTTCCCGTGACCATCACGCTCTCAAAATTTTGGATGACAGATAGGCAATACTGATTTGTGACACTTCTAGACCCACGGTAATTGGAGAGCTTTATATCTCTTAGTCCTGAGGCAGACAGGTGTACTAAAATGTTGCAGTACCAGAGGGCCTTTATAGCGGAATTATTAATAAAATTACTATCTCAAACACTGGCGGCAGAGGACACAGTTCGTTGGCCAACCAAGGAGTACAGGTGAGAGACAACTCCAATACAGCAGATGCAGTGGAACAATGGCAAAGTTCTTGTAGAGTTTTAACAAACCCTCGCATCACCATGACACAGAGGTGCAGGGTACTGTCACAAGGAATGAAATGTTTTAGAAGATGCTGAGGGAGTACCTTGTGGACCGTACCAACGTCCTCTGTCATTCCTCTGTGCCTTATAAATATTGATTATCCAAGCTGGATATGTGGCATGAAGTGGCTCTCTCTACTGCACACGTGCGCTGTATTCACGATCTTGGAGTGCACGGCGCCTCGCTCTCTGGCAGTTACTGGGCAAACGGCGCCTTGCTAAAATGCAGTACCGCTTTTAGTGGTGGGAGACCTTTGCAGCGCCACTGCTCTAAGGATGGAGCACGCTACTCAACCTCCTATGCGCTGCTTGTCCACGCAAAAAATCATTGCTGTCTTGCCTGCTTTCTCTTAAGCTGGCCCACTGCCTCTAGGTCACCAGGTCTGTCTGTTTGCTTTTGACGCAGCGTCGGCGCTTCAGGTGTATATTGCACTGTCCCCCTGGCTGCTCACACGGTCACAGCTGGGGACTCACTCCTTCTTCTCTTTTTTTTTTCCCCCTCAGCTTCCGGGCTTGTTCCTTGTGTAAACACAACCCCTCGTTCTGTGTAATGGGACCTGTCCATTCCCCTATTCCTTCCGTCGGTAAACAGGGGACGCAGCCAAAACAGGTCCAGAACTGGTGCAGCACAGGTAGCCGCGGACAGGTCATCCTGACTCCGTACATATCTGGCAAATTAGTTCTTTAACGCAAGCAGCATAGAGGGCATGTACTTCCAAATTTCAAGAGAAAATTCTACAGTACATCCACAACAGTTTCAATTTGAAGGGCTTTGTGGCTCATACCATTCCACAAGATGACACTAGTCTGATACTTTAAATTTTCGGTGGAAAATAATTTCACCACTCATAGGTTGTGTATGTTTAGAATTATGTAACATCTTTGGTGTGATTAATTATTTATACCTATTAGCTTCACAATATATTCATCTTTTTCTTCAAGGCTTTTGAATATAATGTGTTGTAAGAGTTAAAGGAAATTGTTGAATTGTGTTTTACCTCAAATGTGAAACTACATGTCAATTGTCATCTTTACTATTTCTCCATTCTGTGTGCGGCTAACCACCTAATTGATGTTATTGAGTTTCTTTGGCAAGAAAACAACAGGTACACCAATACCACATGCTTTTCCTATTAATTCATCATGCTGCTGAAGTAGAGGTGAGATTAAGGACCAACATAACATCTGGGGACTGTAGTCAACATGACACTGTGCCAACACCCACTGGGGTATAGCTACCAATTTGACATCGTTTGTGCCCAGCTGAACAGAGTTGTCATAAAAATAGAAAAATCCTTCAATAACATGTTTGATGGATTGTCTCTAGGAAACACCCATATAGTATTATTATTAGTATTATTATTTAGTTATTTATAAAGCGCCATTAATTTCATGGTGCTGTACATGACAAGGGGTTACATACAAAGGAATAAATATTGTTTAAAACCCAAAAAACTACAATGAGAGACTATTACAGAGGGGAGAGGACCTTGTCCTTGCGGACTTTCATTCTGCGGGAGAATGGGAAAGAGACGGAGGGTGGGGGTGTGGCAAATCGGGTGGTGGAGAGGCGGCAGCTCGTGTGGTGGTGTAGAAGTCACATCTCCGACCACCACGCTCTCCAATTGACATCTCTTGAAATGCAGTCGAAATGTCAAAATCTCTATCTCCAGTTCTAGACAATGCATGGGCTCCTTTTAAACATCAGGGGCCAAACAGTTGACTATTAGTAGGTGTGGGTTTGTCAGAAACCTACCCAGGAACACCAGGCTTCAGTTGTTGCGAGTCCTGTCCCCATGAACTTCCATGTAATCTTGCTCTGGCTCCTCCAGGCATGATTTCATCACAAAGATTTAGCCATCATAATACAGAGACAGAGTACAAGACAGTACAACAGCGCCTAAGCTTTCACCCTCTGCTACTCAGACTTTCTATCTGCACAGTGACTGCCTCTAGGCGGAAGATGATGATGGTGGTAATAGCTGGAGCATTTAACACAGTCATGAAGCTGCCATAACAACTTTAAACCGAATTCTTTTTACCGACATCCCCCACTGTAAAATGTGGCCTGTTTTTTTTTAAAAAAAAGGCAATGGAGTGCTTTATATAATTGGAGTAACAGACAGGAAACACTGGAATACCGGCCTGAAATCCCCAAATTTTAATCACACGGACGTTTGAGGCGTGTCACAGATATACCACACTGTAAAATATATATATATATTCCTCTGTGCCTTATAATTTTTGGGTATCCAAGCTGAACATATGGCATGAACTGGCTCTCTACGCCTTGGAGTCCCTGGCCTGCCCTGCCGCTAGCGTTTTGTCAGCGGGTTTTTAGTGCCGCTGTTGGAGTTATAACTGATAAGCGCATCCACCTGTCAACTGAAAATACTAACAGGCTGACTCTCATCAAAATGAACAAGGGCTGTATTGGGCCAGACTTCTCAACACCACTGAATGATATCCCAAAGAAAAAAGGCCAAATACAGATAAACTCATCCAGTTACTGGACAAAAACCCAAAAGAAACATGGACTAGGAGTAATAAATTAATACATTTTTATTATTTATTTATACAAAAAGCAATTAGTAAAAATCAATCAAGTTTAAATACATGTTAAAATATAAAAAACCAAGGGAGAAGGCAGCATCAAGATCTCTAATCAAGCAAGTCTAGTGTCGTAACAGTTCAAGTAAATTTCTGAATCAATATATACATGTAATCACAGTTGATCACAAATTTTCATATATGCATATGCAAAAACAGTGGTTTGTGAGATGGTTAATTCAAATATTAAGATATTCTTCTAGGATTCATTTATTCATATATGAGCACCATTAGCCAACATAATATTACGGGTGTAAAAGTGCACAGTTCATCAAATCAACCCTATATGTACAGCCGTATATCATTCAATAATTAATGAACAATGTATAATTGAAAACTAAAAAATACCTAGTGTAACTCTGTCAAAATTGAGACACATCTCACAAAAACCACTAGATGAAAAAGCAGTTATACTAACCACTAATTCTTATAACCCCTGTGGTGAATAGCCAGACTATATATAATATACCACAGATTGTATATATTATACCACATATGACGATTTGTAATACATAAATTTATCCACAATTAGAATACATAGCCATATATAGTATGTGGATAATCACGGTAGATTATGTATAATGCCACAGATTATATATAATGTTCCACACTTGGCAATGTACCATAAATGGCAATTAGTAATGCATGAGTTTATCCAGAGTTGGAATACATAGCTATATATAACACATGTGGGTAAACATAATATGCTGTTAATAAAGTCAATCTGAGATAGATAGAGTTAACTTCCAGCCATAGTGGATAGCAGTGCCATTTCTAGTAGTGCATCAAAAAGGATCACAAAGTGATGAAAATACAGACACCAAGACTTACTGATAGAGAGCTGCAAGACCCCTATGCGCGTTTCGCTGTGTAGCTTCCTCACTGAATGATAGCAGCGCAACATAAACTCAAATTCAGTGTCTTTTTTTAGGAGGTCTTTTCCCATGCACCTCTTTACACCCACACATGGGTATACGCTTCCTGATTTTGGCAATTTGCTGTTGTCCTCCTTTTCCTCATCTTCATCCTCCAGCACCATATCACCAGGGTGACCGTGGTCCACTATGTAACACCCACATAATTTTTTTAAAGGGTGCTTATGATGCCCGTAAAAAATTTTTGTTATAAAGTATGTTCAGGGGTAAATGTTTGTCATCCCATACACTAAGTGCATAGGCATTACATGTAATAGAGATCCGCTATTACATTGGGAGACTAAATTCTCTATTACATTCTATTAGGAACATTTTTTTTATGAGGCCCTCCTCCACGTCTCTTCCAAGAGGCATTGGAGTGCCTCCAAATTTTTGGCAGCCTTGCATTCACTGCATAGGCAAACATTATGGGAAACCCACTTCCTAATAATGGGAACATTTTTTCATGAGGCCCTCCTCTACGTCTCTTCAAAGGGGTATTGGAGTGCCACCAGATTTTTATCAGCCTTTGCAATCACTGCATAGGCAAATAGTATGGGAGGCCCACTTCCTAAAAATGGGAACATTGTTTTCAGGAGGCCCTCCTTTACGTCTCTTCAAAGGGGTATTGGGGTTCGTCCAAATTTTGGGCAGCCCTGCCACTGCATACTCAATAACAGTATAGGAGACCGACTGTTTAATAATGGGAACAACAAAGCATAGCTGGTTGATGGCTCTCTAAGAATAGTGAGGGCCGACTGTTGTCCCTTTAATAATAGTAAAGGCCGCCTGATGGCCCTATAAAAATAGGCTTTGTGACTTTCAGAGTCCCTCTTTCATAAATGAAACAGGATGTGTCGGATGATGTGTCTCACACACCACATGTCCAGATAAGGTTGTAAAATTTTACAATGACATTTCTCAGTGAATGCATTTGTCTTGGTTGAAAGCAAAGTTCAAAAACGCATCAAAAACGCTACGTGTGAACATAGCCCAAGGTGTGGAGGAGCATTTTTTTTGGTTATTTATTTTGCCTTATATATAAGTCATTACCCTGGAAAGTATGTCCTTAACATATTTCCCTGGAAAATCCATTTTGGTTTCATTTTTGTATGATTTATTGTGAGTCTATAAAAGTGGCGTAAGACTCTGACAACATTGTTCAAAAAAGTGACCGGGAGTCAGAAAAGTTTACCAGGGGTCTTCCCCATGCTGTTCCCATGTCATTTGAGCACTGTTCCCGTTGATTTCTGCTATTTATAATCCCTCTGCAGACCGCCGAGGGGGGCCGCCGGAAAAATGCTCGAGTTTCCCATAGACTTACATTGGGCTCATTGCTCGGGTCGAGCACCCGAGCATTCCAATTTGCTCGACCCGAGCAACGAGCACCTGAGCATTTTAGTGCTCGCCCATCACTATTAAGGAGCAAAGTTTTTTACCTGCATTAAATTGAATCTCTATCAAAATGTGAATAGAATCTGTAAATATGTAAATGAAACTGGGTTGCGAGCCCACTGAAAATGTGAAATGTGCCTCATGCTGAGCTGTTTTGTCCATTGAGATGTTGGACACTATTGAAAACCAAATGGACACGTTATTGTCAATTGGCAGCTGTGTGCTGAAGTCCAACCTTGTTCTTTATTTCTGCATACCAGTCCTATGATTGAGCCAATCGGCAGAATATAATAATGCAGATGCCAAAAGTGCCATATATGTCTTGTTAGGGTATGTGCTTGGCACAGTGTTGAATGGTTGGGACTATTATCAGCAGTTTTGAAAAGAACCCTTTGGACCAGTGACAGTAGTGTAAGGTAAGTGAAGCACTAATGATGATATGGAGGGTACACATCAAATATCCGTGTGACCACATTGGTACTTTTGTCTCAGCTTGTACCTAGTAAATGCTACACAATAGGCAGTAAATATGCATCATTTGCTGTCTTAGAGCTATTTGTATCACCAAACCCCATAGCAGACCTATCAGCATGATGGTTGCAATAAGTAGTCAATCTTTACTAAAACCAATAGGTTGATAGTGGCCACCTGCAAAAAAGTCAATGGAAACTATAGTTTAAGACGGTCGACCTCAATGGCCTTCAATCTTTCTTACCTTGAAAGCCACATTCAGTTCTGATAGAGGATTGCCAGCCACATCCAGTCCCAATCCCTCAGCACCCTAAGTAATGACATTCAGATAATGCTACCCCCTCTTCCCTACAGTAGTGACACTTAAGGCCTCCATTACCGGTATAATGACAGCCAAAGCTTTCCCATAGAAATTACACCGAGGCAGCATTCCTAGACCAAAGGGTTCCCACCTTACCTACCTTTGGTATTCTTTTATAAGGCACTCCCACTACACCAGCGTATGTGGCTCTCAAGATACAGGTTAGGGACCCCCGGTCTAGTCAATAGCAATTTTTCTTTTTATTTATTTCTTTTTCCTCTTTCCCCTTCCTTTTCTAGTTCTACTTATTCATTAGCCTACTCCTACAACATTTTCTGCTTCAATCCCTCTTACCCTCCGCATTATCTTCAGCATCAAAGACCACATCCACCAGTGTATTCACCATAACAAAATTATACTTTTCGTTAATGACTATGGTATAATATTGTTGGTTCAAAACTTTGTCTTTTATTGTGACAAATGTGTTTATGGGAAACTTGGTGTTCCTACTGTAATCGCATCTGTTTTAGTCTCTAAATTTCTGCTGTATAACACTGCCATTTAGAGTCCAATGTTCCTCTGGCAATGTTCTCATTAGATGTTCTCTTGTTTGATTTTCTCTCTGTTTGCTTTAAAGATTGTACCATATGAAACTGTTTAATTTTCAGAGAAAAATGAGCACACATCCGGGAACAATCTAGGACAGTGCACATTACAGTCTACATATTAAACTAATAAATGTTTACTTTAAAGATGTATCAAATTCCTACTTTGTATCCATTGTCTACTAGTTTCTTAGAAACTGCATTTGCTTTAATATTTATTTCAAATATGCAGAAAAGTCAGATGTTTAGTTATATATGGTATAGATTTACTCAATAATTAAACTACACATAACTCCCTTGTTAGGATCTTTTAGCAAACATTTGTTACTGACTTTAACAGTTTAGCACAGTGATCTGATGGGTTAATGCAATACATTTAAGATGCATGAAGGAAATTAATTCCCATATCAAATCCCTGTTGATGGGCTACATCAGATTAATGCATCCATCCATCAAAAGATCTGTAAGGCTGAAATATCTTGTATGACTTGGACATGTTAAATCCATAAAAAATAAACACAATAAGTAAAGAATTATGACATGCTTTAAAGCAAACCTATCATATCCCCAAATGCGATTAACCTACAGATATGGTGTTATTCTGCCAGTTAATATTGTTCCAAAACCGTTCGGTCTCCATACTGAAAGCCCAGCTACTGGGAGGAAATTAATTTTATTTCTCCCACACATTGAGCGGTGGCTGAAAGCACACATGGGCACAATGAATGACAGCCATTTCTGCACTGATGCAATGCAGCGTTGGCTGGTCAATGTGACATGGCGCGCTACAGTTGCCGCTCACTGTATGCTAAATAGTGACTGGAGCTGTTGTCGGCACGCCTCCATGACTAAAAGCTGGAGACTGCCGTGATACAGTTAATGTTCTCCTTGTAGCTGGGCTTTCAGTGTGGTGGCCGAACTTCTTTGGAACACTATAAACACCATATCTGTAGGTTGTAGCAATTATGGACATAGGTTCCCTCTAAATACATATTATAGTATAACTAAGATGAATAGTAACAATAAAGATAATGTTGTAGGCTGTTCGATCAATTTCCAGCTATTCAGTCTTGTGCTCCTTGCAGCCTTATTACATATCTAAATTACACTACTGGATTTATTTACAGGAACATAATAGATATATAATTTTCTGTCTGAAAATATATAATGATTTCAATATTTTATTAATTTTGCGCTTTATTTTTGTGACATACTTGATGTATTTGTTTATACTGTAAAAAAACAATTGGATGCTTTTGAATTTTCATAGAATGGATTTTTTTAAAGTTTACCATTTAACCCCTTAATGACCGCCAATATGTCTTTTTGCTGACCTGAGCTGTAAGAGAATAGCATCCGCATACAGGTGACAGTCCAGCAGCTGTCAGCTGTACACTATAGCTGACAACTTTCTGTATCAGCCACAATCACTATTGGTATCTGTGATGAAATAACAGCCACCATCTTAGATATGGGGCCTAATGCTCGCCCCATGTCTGAGCCTGGCCTGTTCCAGCTGCCATTTTGTCTGTTCACAGAGCCACAGGCAGCTAACTGCTCCTAACCCCCATGGCCTGTAGGCATATTCAAGACAACAGGGTTTAGTACTCCACTGTGAATAACAAGGTCCTTAGTATGCTAAGTAGATCAGGCCCAAAACAGGACTTCAAAGCTTTAGTACGGAGCCACGCCAGCATGGGGCCTGGAGATGCCTAGGGGCTTCAATTAGGTTATACCTGTCAGCTAGACACAGAAAATGCATCCATTGTCTCTCCCAGCCATTACGACTCCGTTCTAGGATTATGAATTATGAGCACATCTTTCAAGGTACAGACTCATAAAAAATATCTGCGTGATCCTGCGGACCTCGGGCATCTGACAGTGTGACTCCCGAGTCGGTGATGGCTCGGGGACCTGAGATATAGAGATTGGGTCACGGTGGAGGGCCAATCGGGCCATGTTTGATCTCCACGCGACAGGCAAAACAAACTGCATTCGCTGGTACGTCTCGTGTCCTGATCCGATCGTCCTGGAGAAAGTTAACCCCTCTCTTAGATATTGGGAATAAATTCTGCAGGGAGCTAAGGGTGGAGATTATTAGCCCACCCTCTGACACCGAGGGGAGGGACCTAGCAGGTTTAAGAACTGGGAGCGGATGGCAGACTCTCTATTCACACAGAAGAACAAGACGATGATGAACTAAGAAGGAACAGGGGACAGATCAGCCAAGGGAGCAGCGGCACACGTTTTGGGGACTGTCCGGCCACTAAGTTTCTTGCCTGTGGATCGCAGTGCTCCCAGCATCCACATGCTGCCTACAGCCTGGTAACATTGACCTTTAGCTAATACCTCTAAGCCTTGTACCTTATTGTAATATTTTACTCTGACTGCAAATCCACTGTAATTCCGTTGTATAGCTTACTGCATACTTCTGTAATTATCTAGTGCTCCCTTAAGGCAATTAAACCATAAAATTAATTTTGGGCTGATGCTTTTACTCTGATCACGAATCTTAGAATACCCAGAGGGTAACAGGACATCCTCCCCGGCGGCCCTTTGCTCTAGGTGCAGTTCCCTTACTGACCTGAGAGACAAAGGGGGTGCCGGAGAGCTGTGCCTGTGTAGTTATGTTACATTGGTGATGAGGAGAGGAACCGGGGTTTCCTTCACATTGGTGGCAGCGATGGGATCAGAGTAATAGTGTGCGTGGGACCCCTACTCCCAGACACTAAAGACTACCAGCGGTAACTTTCACTGCTAGGGTCTTAAGGTCAGCCCAGCACTAGACGGTCAGAGTGTAAATATAATAAGCTGTGTGCAAGGTTAGGGTTGCAGCTGTGTCAGTAACCAGAGGTTCCAAAGATGACGGAAGGCACCAGGAGTAAGGCAAAGGGGGAGGCCAATGCTATGGTCTATGAGGAGGTCGAACCCGATGAAGGCGAGGGGGAGCTCAGCCAGAGCTCCCCAAGGAGCCAGACCCCACCTGCCCATCCCAGCCTGTCCAGATCGGAGGCCCTTTTCCAAGCGGCTATGGCACAGCTCGAGGCTGGTAATGACGCCGCCCATGACAGACTCCTGGTGGCGGCAGAGAAAGCAGCGGAGTGAGAGCATACAGAACGCCATGAAGCTGCGGAGCACCGGTACCGACTGGAGATGGCTCGGTACGGGCTCCCGCTGGACGCTCCAGCCCCACCAGAGACCAAGGCTTCCAAGGTCCGGGCGGAGAACTTTCCCTTGCTTGAAAAGGATGGAGACCAGGATTCCTTCTTGCTGGCCTTTGAGAGAACCTGCCTTCAACACCATATGGCCCTGGATCAGTGGGCAAGGTACCTGACCCC
>VIAB01015464.1:19963-31324 GCA_009801035.1 Oophaga pumilio | reverse complement strand
GTGACATTTTTTTTCTATGCCAAAGGTGCAGAAACATTTAAGACAAAGCTTAAGGCAGAAAGAGCCACAAACAAGCAACAACTGAAATCAGCCACAGTGAAGGCCTGACAAAGCATCACTAGGTTATGTGTGCACGTTGCAGATTTGCCTGCGGAAATTTCTGCATGGATTCTTTCTCGCAGTTGAAAATCCGCGCTATTTATATAAAATAAAAAAAAGTGTGATGTCATTTCCTTGTTCAACTTTGTTTCATTCTCCATTTTGGAGAGATGAGCGCACAGATGAGGGCAGAGATGAGCACCAAGCAGCCCTTATGGCTCCGCAGGCCTTATAGAAACCTGATATTGGGATTGGTGCTACATATTCTGCATAGTCGCAGAGAGCAGGTAAGCTAAAGTATATGTAAGTAATACCTTGCATGTCTTTTTTAACTGTGTTATGCAGTAACCAATTGTTTTATCTTAATAGGAGCAGTCCAGGATGGCAAAAAAGCTTTGGGTCAACCCTATAGTTTCGAAGAGAAGGGAGGAGGGACATTTCAATGTGTTATACCGAGATTTAAGGAGGTAACTTAACTATATGTAAAGATAGTTTCCTGTGTAAAATGTGTCCCCAAAAAAATCACCATTTATTACCTAACCATTCTTTTCATGTCATTTTTTTTTTTTTTTTTTTACAGATATCCGGATAAATTCATAGCTTTTTGCCGAATTCCAATACAGGGATTTGACAGGCTGTTACAGATATTATCCCCAGAGCTGATCTATTGCGGTACGTTCATAAGAAAGGCGATCTCTGCTGAGGAAAGGCTGCTCATCACCTTGCGGTAAGTACATTTTTTTTTTTTTTATTATTTGTATGTCAATAGTTTTTGTTGATGTTTCTAATCATCTTTTCCTTTGCAGATTTCTGGCCACAGGAGAAAGCTATTCATCACTGCACCTCCAATTTAGAGTTGGTAAATCCACCATTTCACAAATTGTGAAGTGCACATGTAACGTGATCTTGCAGAAGTTGCAGCCCATCGTGATGCCTTCCCCAACCGAGGAGACTTGGCTGCAGGTTGCAGCAGGCTTTCAGTCTGTGGTCAATTTCCCAAACTGTGTAGGTGTCTTTGATAGAAAACATGTAAGGGTTCAGCAACCAGTACAATCAGGATCACGCTTCTTAAATTATAAGAAGTATTTTTCTGTGGTCCTGATGGTGGTGGCTGATGCCCATTACAAATTTGTTGCCATTGATGTTGGTGCCTATGGCAGTACTGGGGATTCTCGGGTGTTGCGAACATCACCGATTGGTCTGCAAATTCTTCAAGATTGCGGAACGCTTCCAGCCCCACGACCTTTGCCGGGTTCCACACATCCAGTTCCCTTTGTGATGGTATCGGATGAAGCATTTCCCTTAATGACCAACCTGCTGCTCCCATACCCACGAAGGAGACTGGATGCCCGGCGGAGGAATTTTAATTATCGGCTGAGTCATGCACGCAGATATGTGGAATGCACCTTCGGAATCATGTGTAGTCAGTGGAGGATCTTTCACACTGCCATCGAGTTGCATAGAGACACAGTTGACGCCGTGATTAAGACATGCTGTGTACTCCATAACTATGCTCGTGAGTACAGCACTGAGGTAGATGAGGAGTCACAGCAGCCAGTATTTACTCCAGTGGTCAATGTGGGTCTGGGAACGCCATCCAACTCTGGTGCCTGTGTGCGAGAAACCTTTACTGACTATTTCATGAGTCCAGAAGGTGCCATGCACTGTCAATAGTCCTGTGTTGGTGATGTTCAGCCTGACCAGCAGAGAAGAACTGAATGAAGTTGAAAAAAAAGAAGATACCTAAGAAAAAAAATTTCTTGGTTTTGCAAATAATGTTCATGATCTATTTTCATGTTCATAAATAAACCCTAATTGATTTTTTTTGTGTTTTATTTATTTTAATTGCTTTCAATTATGAGTGATGGGAGAGGGAGCATCACATGACTCTCTTCTCCTTCACTGCTTTGTAAGGCCGGGGTTACACTTGTGAGTGCAATGCGAGAAACTCGCCTCAAATACCCGGCACTGCTGCCGCCACTCGGGATCGGAGTGTGCGGCTGCATGTATTTCTATGCAGCTGAACGCTCTGGTCCGAGTGCCGGCGGCAGTGCCAGGTATGGAGGCAAGAGACTCATGCTGCACTTGCAATTGTGACCCCGGCTCAACTGTATCGGCTTCTATGATGCAGATAAGTTGAATGCACGATTGGGGGGGTGAGGTTCGGCGCCAAGACCCTCTTACTCAGGGGACACATAGCGGCAGGTTAGGTGCCCCTGGACGAGCTGGGGCCCTAGGCGACTGCCTGGTCTGCCTGCCGCTAACGCCTGCCCTGATCTCAATGTAAGTCCATGACAGCCATAACAAGGCTACAACATGGCTATCATAGATTTTAGCTTGCTAGGTGACTTTTTATTCTGTTAAGTCACAAGTATTGGTCAAAAGATGGTGGTGTAGGGTGGGAAGGTCATCAGGAATAAAATTAAATCGCTGCTGTTTAGTAGGTCAGGTTATTTACATTTGTATCACCACTCCAGCGCTGTAATAAAATGAGCTGGAGTAGTGGTAAAAGTATTTGTCATTCAGCACAAGAGCCCTTGTGTGAATGTTGCTGAAACAAAAATTTTCAAAGATAGCTTTATTTTATAAACAATAAAAACATTATGACATTGTCTTTTTTTTTTTCAATATCAAAACCAGTTTTTAATTTTTGGCCAAATAAGTAATTTCTTTGACCACAGAACAAGAATGTTGCCTTGCTTAGAAGAAGGTGTTTGGTCTCTTGGTCAAGCGCGGCTTTTACTGGCAACGCAAACCTCTGTATGGAAGACTTTGATCTTTGAATCATGGAACTGCTTGATGGCTGGTGTGCGACACTTGGCAGGAATCACTACAACTTTAAAAATGTTAATGGAGTAGGCACGAGCACGATGGCGTGTACCCATATCACCCTAGCAGAGGGTCACGGCCCCAGCTGTGGTCAGGTCTCTGTTCCCCCAGATATCAAAGACGGGTTGTTAATTTAAAAACTGATACTCCGGGCAATACCCATATCTAGTACCTGTATCAAACTAAAACTTTCATTGGGTGAGGGGCCCAGCCTTTGTGACCTTGTTGACTCCGAATAGTACTGAAACGTACTTGCTGGTGTTGAACTTGCTGGGTATCGCTGGTGTTGTTCCGATGCTGGTGGTTGGGGTTTCGGCCGTACAATACTAGTGACCACCACCAAAAGGTCGTTTAAACTACTGATTGGTGCTGGGTCCTCAAGTGGTGCCTTCATAGAAAACACAGCAGCCATGAATGGTGTCTGCCTATCGCGTGGAAGTAAGCGAGTCTTGCTGGCTATAGTTGACCCAAAAAAATCAACTTGATCTTCTGTTGTCGTTTTTTGAACAGCTCTAATGTTTCACTAGCAAGTCTTGTAGCCTCAGACTCTTTGTTTTTGGCTCAGTGCCAGGGGATAGGCAGCACTGGATGTGATCGCAGTTGGTGCACTTTCTGCAGCTGCAGAAGCAGATGTGCCTGCTTCTGTAGTTGTGACTTCTGCATCTTCTATGTCGGTGTCTTGGAGCTCAGCCGGTTGAAGGTTCCCTTCAGTGCTGTGTAAATAAAAAAAGTCTTCATTATAAAGGCAATATACATCTTTAAATAATTTATAATTATTTTGAAAAACTTAACTCCGTAATGTCCTGCTTGTTAATGTAAGCATCAGCTGTCCGTAGTATGGGCATTTATGTATAGGTGGTGAAATGCCACTCTTGGAATATAGGGTATTGAATTTATTGAACCTATCCCTTACAGACCACCACCTTTGTTTAATATCACAAGCTAAAATAAAAAAAAATACAACCCACTATGATCATTATCAATTTTTAAAAAAAATATTCTACCAGTTCGCAACTGAAATGCACTTGTGAATGACTCCCACTCAGGATAGATGTCTCTGTAGATTTTGGTCCAGCAAACATCCCGATGGTATTTGTCTTTATATCCCTCACAAGCTGCGTCCCACAGAGCTGGCATGTCTTTTACCTACAATGTGTACCATAATGTCATTACATGCTATATTCTAATTTATAATGTTTACACACACAAATATAATTGAAAATAAAGAATATATATAGATAGATATCTATAGAGATGGATATGGATGTAGATATGGATATAGACATAGATATCCCCGCCCACCATTCCAGGAGTAAGCAGCACTGAACATAAGCTCCTGAATCTTCATCACTTTATACCTTGTAATAAGGAAACTTTAGGACACAACCTGGAAAAATTCATCTCCATGGATTACAGAAGCAAGCTGGACTGAGCCGAACTAAAGATTTTTATATAAACAAAACAAGAATCTCCTGGAGTACAGACAGCAAGCACCAGGTCTGACATCCAGAGGACAGCACCCTCAGGTAGAACCATACGCAGCCTCACCACACTCATAGTCTTGCAAACTATCAGGAATTATAATTATAAAAATGGAAAATTTAAATTTGGAACAAAAGAAACAGAACAAAGTAATTGTTGATGGAGAGCTGGGGGGACACAGGCCAGCAGGGGGTCAGAGATCATGGAGATCACATACTCTGCAGGGCAGAAGAGCACTCATGCAAAGAAAGCCATAAAAACTGCCACAATTAGAGAAAACCATTGAGATCCTCTATGCTGACTTTACATCAAGTGAGGAAGATTAAAGAAATACCAATGTGCTATTCATCACAACAAATCTCCTGGCCTGGCACACCGCGCCCCTCACCACCCCACCCTATTCCCCCCCCCAACCAAGTCTGATAGCAATAATGGCCGGCAGATCAGAGTCAGAAACCATGAAGATAAGTGCAGCTCATTCACCATCACTCTGTACAACAATGGCACCGTCCTGGTACAAGTACGTTTGTCTTAAGGTACTGCCACACTACACGATCCCGCTAACGATCTCGTTAGCGTCGCATACTAATGAGATCGCTAGCGGGATCGTTTACAATATCGCTAGTGTCGGCCACATTTAGCGATGTCGTTAAGGACGCTATCGCGGTTAGCGATCTCCTTAACGACTTTAGCGGTACAAAAGTACCGCTAAATCGCTAAAAAAGGTGCCACACTCAGCGATATATACTTACCCAGCGGGACGCCGACGATCAGAATAGGGTCCGGAACGATCAGGACGACGGACGAGATCACAGCAGGGGCCACGTCGTTGCTGCATGCCGCACACAACAACATCGCTAACGGGATCGCTAAATAGTGACGTTTTTTAGCGATCCCGTTAGCGATGTTATTTAGTGTGGCATACCCTTTAGGCTGCAGCTCTCCACACAGGTCATGACCTCATGTTAGCCTGACTGGCAGTTTCCAATCTTCCAATTTCCCCAGGGTGCCTTCCTGAGAGCACATAGAATTGGAGTGTTTCACAACATCTGGCTCTTTTGAAGTTAGATGTCAATGCTAGCTATTTATGAGAAAGTTTACACCAGAGGTTGAGAGAAAATAATGTATTCATTGGTAGCATGGCATGGTCCACTCACAAACCAGCAATTAGAATATTATAATGAGAGGCTGTTTTAGGAATTGGATTCCCAAGTCATCTATAAATTAGACTTCCACACAAAAGAACCGTGTCATATATGGGGGCAGCCAAGCTGATGTGATCATCTCATATTCCCCCCTCCCTCGGGGACAGTACCAGAATGCAAAGTTTCATATTTCTTTAAGTTTTTCTCCCTGTTATTTTATACTGTTTTGCATATTTGTATGTCTTTTATTCCTATTTTTATACCCCTTTTATTGTAAGCACTGTACCTTTTATATTAAAGCTTTAAACTTTAAT
The DNA here is from genome assembly GCA_009801035.1 of Oophaga pumilio. Classification (NCBI taxonomy): domain Eukaryota; kingdom Metazoa; phylum Chordata; class Amphibia; order Anura; family Dendrobatidae; genus Oophaga; species Oophaga pumilio. The sequence goes on along the minus strand of VIAB01015464.1, from coordinate 25,455 downwards.
AAGTCTGAACCTTGTTGCTCTAAAGAATCCATAGCCTTAGAAAGTGTGTGCTCCTTGTCATTGGCACATAGCAGCAGTAATATTTCAGGGACTTATCGCCCATGTGTTCGGTGAGTGGTGGCAGCGTGTATGAAGCGGGGTGTGTGGTTTGTGTCGGGGTGTGATTTATGCTCCCATTGCAGCATAGGACAGAGGTTGAATGCTGGACTGAGTGAGAGGAGATAGATTAACCCTTGCAGGTGCAACCCCAGACCGTGTGTGTTGGTTTTATTCGTGACATGGAGGAACTTGAGTCGAAAGTGAGACAGAAATAAGACCCATAGAAGAGAACACTGCTACCAGCATAATCTCCAGCACAGACCCCCATCAACAGCCACATAACCCACCCACAAAGTCATGATACAGTTCTCATAGTGGACTCAAATGGGAAATGCCTGAATACACGGCTATTCCCAGGAAAAAGGGTCAATAAAATCCGTTGTGCAACTATTGAACAGGTGACAGCGGTCATCAAATCCACGGTTTACCAACCCAAACCATATTCATTATACACACAGGTACAAACAATCTGCCAGACCTGCACCAGCAGATCTCAGGACAACTGACCCAACTAGCAAGGACAGCACAACTAAAATTCCCTGACAGCAAAATCATTCTGTCATCTCTGCTCCCAAAAAAGGATATATAACTACACCATCCAGAACATCAATATTGATCTAACAGCAAGAATGAAATCTGTGCCAGTAGTGATTCTGACACAACACCCCTCCATAAATCACCATCACCTCTATGACAGTAAGCACCTGAACAAAATAGGGGTCAGCCTTCTGGCCAAAGAGCTGAAGGAAATTGTACTAAACAGGGACCCTAAGCCTGGATCCAACACCAAACAGAATCCCATGGAAAGACCCACGACAATGAGAAGGCAAAAAACAACATATCAAAGGCAGGTGGGAACATACACCCTCACCCAAAACTGGACCATCAGAGGAGGAGACCACCGAACTCACACAGAGACACACAAAACAGAGGCATCCAGAGCAGAGATATGGAGGAAATAAAGACTCTGCTCAACACATTGTGCAGGAAACTAATGTGACTGGATGGAAGCATCATCATTAATAAACCAGTCAGAGATCCGGTGTGGCCTACACAGCCACTCTCATTACAAGGTATACACACACAAGTGATATAGAAAAATGACTTCACTTAAAATTATCAGCTGGAACATCCAAGGCCTGAACACCTCGGCCTTTGGATGTAAAACAAATGACCCAGATTGTATACAAAGACTGAAAAACACATTCAGATTCTCCTAGAAACATGGACCAGGCCGAAAACTAATCCCTGGTACCCATCGGATACAGGGAAATCTGTGTCCCTACCCTGAAAAATAAAAACATTAAACAGGGCCGCTGCTCAGGAGGAATATTGATCCTGGCATAAAGAAGAGCTCCACCAGTACGTCAAACCGATGAATAGAGGAGACAACATATGGTTTAGAATCAGCAGCTCCATCCTCACGATCAGTCTGATGTCTGTCTGTGCCACCTATTTACCACCGCCAGAGTCGCCCTACTTCAGTCCAGAGAGCTTTGAGATCTTGCAGGGAGAAGCTGCCCATTATCAGGCCCTGGGCAAAGTTCTCTTCATTGGAGACCTCAATGCAAGAACTGGGAGAAAATGACTTTCTGACCACAGATGGAAACATCTACATATTTGGCGCAGAGACTGATGGCCATGACTCAGTACACAGGGAGAGAAACAGTTACCACATTACAATCAACAAAAGTGGCAAAAAGATGCTGAGCCTATGTAAAAGTTTAGGACTTAATATTCTTAATGGCCGTACCAAGGGAGACTCCCTAGGAAGATATACATTAAACTGCCATGTAGGAAGGAGCATAGTAGAGTACGCCATTACAGATATGGGCATGGTAAATATTGGCGGCTTCATAGTCAACCCACAAACGCAACTGTCAGATCACAGCCAACTTCTATACATGAAATCTACAAAGAAACCATCGGCACAAAAGCCTCAGCAGAGCGGCCTCTTCAATCTGCTTCCATCCATGGTGCAAGACGTCAGCAATAAAATATCAAGATGGTCCCAACAGACCCCGAATACAGGAGATGCTCCACCACTTCTACAATTACAAGTACAAGCCTAACCCAGAAGGAGTGAACCAAGCTACAAAAGAGCCCAATTATATATTCCACACCATGGTCGAATTGTCCGACCTTAAAAAAGTCAACTATAAAAGGCCAAAAGAAAAATAGACCAATGCTTGGTTGGACAAAGAATGTAAAGCCGTACGGAAGACCTTGAGAAGAGCCTCAAACAGGAAATGCAGAGACCCTAACCATTCGGGTCTGATGGATGACTACGACACCATACAAAGGCAATACAAAACCATCCTCAAGAGGAAGAAGCAGCGTTACATCTCCACCAAACTTAACTAACTCCAAGACAACTCCTTCTGGGAACTATGGAACCACATGGGCACAAAAAGCAAGAAAAACAACATCCATATCCAAAATGGCAATATCTGCTTCAGTACTTCAGAGACCTCTACAAAGACCTCCCGAAGGAAGAACTAAACGAAGAACAGAAAAACAACTGAAAAACTAAAAGCAATGGAGGAAAAAGTCAAACATTTCCAAAACCCACTGGAGATACACAAATCACACTACAGGAAGTTAGAGAGAATCTCTTCCATAATGTGTAAAAAAAAAAAAAAAGCCAGTGGCCCGGCTGAAATCCCACCAGAAATGCTGAAATACAGCCCACCGGAAATAGAGACAGCAATGGTTAAACTGTTCAATATTGCGCTGAGTGCTGGCTACTTCCCTCGTATCTGTAATCTAGGCCTCATCTCACCCATTCACAAGAGTGGTGACAGATACGACCCTGCAAACTACAGACGAATATGTGTCAGCAGTAACCTGGGGAAACTGTTCAACAGCATCCTGAACAAAAGGATGCTTAATTTCCTCACCTAGCAGAACGTCCTCAGCTAAGCAGGGTTCATGCCAAACCACAGCACTACCGACCACATCTACACCTTGCACAGCCTCATTCAGAGTCACATCTACAACACAAAGCACGGGAAGATGTACGCTTGTTTTGTGGATTTTAGAAAGGCTTTTGACTCGGTGTGGAACCCAGGCCTGTTATTGAAATAGGAAGAAAGACCTATCGTCATCAAAAGCTCCTACACCAAGAATCGCTGCAGCGTGAGTGTGAATGACAGAAGAACTCTTGATTTCCAGCAGAGCCACGGAGTAAGACAGGGCTTCACCCGAAGTCCAACGCTCTTCAATATTTACATCAATGAGCTGGCCACCGCTTTGGAATCTTCCACGTCACTAGGTCTCACATTCCATGATGCCCAGGTGACATTTTTGCTATATGCAGATGACCTACTGCTGCTGTCACCAGCTGAGAAAGATCCCCAAGAAAACCTGAAAATCTTGGAGCAATTCAGCTCCACATGAGCACCACCGATCAATGCAAAGAAAAACAACATCATGGTGTTCCAGAGTAGAAAGCCAAGACTGAACCAGCACATTCCATTCATGCTAAACAACTGCGTTTTTACAGAAACGGACAAATATACCTACCTGGGCCTGGAAATTCACCAGCCAGGGAGCTTCCAACAAGCCATAGAGACCCTAAAGGACAAGGTGTGCAAAACCTATGCCATCCTATGAAAACGCTACCATCTGAAGCTGCCAGTGAGGGTCTGGCTAAAAATCTTTGATGCCATAATCACCCCAATCCTGTATGGCAGTGAAGTTTGGGGCCCTCACACATACCCAGACTGGTCAAAGTGGGATTCCAGTCCAACAGAAATATTCCACCTGAAATTCTGTAAACACCTTCTCCAAGTCCATCAGAGCACCACCAACAATGCCTGCAGGGCTGAGCTGGGCAGATTCCCACTGCACCTAGCCATACTGAAGAGGGCGCTGTCCTTCCAGGCTCACCTACAGAGTTGCAACCCAAGCTCCCATCACCATAAAGCCATGCTACATATAGGTGGTCCCCACAAACCAGGACCCCTGGAACAGCTCACCCAAACCCAACTTGGCCTAACCGTCAACCAAAGTTACCTGACAAAAGGCAGAATCAGGAAGATAGTAGACGAGGGGCAGGAGAAGTACATCAATGACTGGAAGAACGAGATCAGCAGCACTCAGAAACTGACCATGTACCAGAGACTACAGACTGGCTCCATATCTGGAGTAACTCGGACCCCAGAGACTGCCAGATCCTGAGCCGGTATAGACTCAGTGCCCACAATCTGGCCATCGAGGTCGGCCGGCACAGACAGAGCTACAAGCCCAGGGAAGACAAGACTGCCTACACTGTGACCTGGAGGATGAGACCCACTTCCTGCTACACTGCACCAAATACTCAGCAGTGACTACCTGATCTCTTCCCAGATTTCAGCTCCATGAAGGAGGAAGAGAAAACATATATCCTTCTGGGGAAGAAAGCACAGTGGAGATAGCAGCACAGTATTTAAGTGCGTGCCATATGCTGGGAGAAAGACAGCTGTGATGTGCCATAGACTTCCTTAGCCCCACCCTGTGCCCCATCCATCATTCCTACAGTCCCCACCATTTATCCCCACAGTCCCTACTCCCTATTCTCTACTGTACACATGCTTTGGCATATGGAGATATACACTGCTCAAAAAAATAAAGGGAACACTCAAATAACATCCTAGATCTGAATGAACGAACTATTCTCATCGAATTCTTTGTTCTGTACAACGTTGAATGTGCTGACAACAAAATCACACAAAAATCATCAATTGAAATCAAATTTATTAACCAATGGAGGCCTGGATTTGGAGTCACCGACAAAATTAAAGTGGAATGTAATATCCTTAAAACAAGTCAAAATGATGCTCAGTAGTGTGTATGGCCTCCACGTGCCTGTATGAAGTCCCTACAATGCCTGGGCATGCTACTGATGAGGCGGCGGATGGTCTGAGGGATCTCCTCCCAGACCTGGACTAAAGCATCCGCCAACTCCTGGACAGTCTGTGGTGCAACTTGACAGTGGATGGAGCGAGACATGATGTCCCAGATGTGCTGGGACATCAGGTCTGGGGAACGGGCGGGCCAGTCCATAGCTTCAATGCCTTCATCTTGCAGGAACTGCTGACACACTCCAGCCACATGAGGTCTGAATTGCCCATATAGAAAAAGAAGCAGGGGCAGAATAATATGTACACCACAAATTTCATTTTACAGGTGATAAAATCTCTCACCCGATGTTGGATGTGCCCGATTTGCAAAGGATTATTAGTTAATTGTAGGTGACAGTAATTGCAATTGCAGCATTTCAAATTACCTTTAGGGGAATTATTTGTAATCCAATTATCTTGTGGTGACAAAAGCCAATTATGTACCTATAGATCTGTGATATTATGTGTCCTTTTATATGCAAATTGAGGGTTTGACTTGCAAAGCTTATT
>VIAB01015464.1:0-13897 GCA_009801035.1 Oophaga pumilio | reverse complement strand
TTCCAGACCAGTCATCATAGCACTTCTGTCATTGAGGTGCATTGTACCAGGGAAAAAAGTCTTTTAATCTCTCCTTTTTCCAACTCTTTTGTATCGAATACGTAAAAGAATTCACATATTTGATACTGCTGTGTGTTAGGAACTATTAAAAGATGATGTAATTATACTGTAAAAGTGAAAGTCGTGAAACCGAAAAAACTAAAAAAAAATTTACATTTGCAAGAATTCCTGGTTTCAGTTCTTCCTTTCCCACCGAAAGAAAATGGAATACATTGTGATCAAAAAGTGATATGTACCCCAAACTGTTTTACAATAAAACTTTCATCTTGCACCACAGAAAAACATGTCCTCACACGGATTTCTCAACGACAAAAAATGGTGGATCGGAGAATATAGTGACAAATGCCAATGGATCATGAACAGTGGATGAAAAATGTAAAAATGACTTCAACTCCAAGGGCTTTAACACCTTCTCCTTTTTGCATCCACATCCTGATAATTGTAGAAAACATTTTAAAGGGGTTTTCCAATCATGGTTCAAAAATAAAAACGCGTTTAAATATTAAATTTTTTTCTAAATACCTTCATATAGCAAAAAGGTATGCTTTATCTTCAACAGGATTTAAAACATGGCAACTGCCATAAATCAAGTGTGCAGCCCGTCCTAGATTTCAGAGGACACGCAGTAGGACGGGCTGCTTGAAGAACATCAGGTCAGAGCAGTGTCCTGTCAGGCATCATGAACACACATTCCTCTGTTCAGTCAACCTGACAGGACACTGAGTGGAGTTGGACTACTGGAGAAGATGAACATCTTTGTTTAGCTGACTGAATATGAACATCCTGACAGTTTCAGTGCAGTGCAGATCGTCTTCACGCAGCCCATCCTACTGTGTGTCCTCTGAATTCTGACGGTTGCACACTTCTATATGGCAATTACCCATCTTTAAAATCCTGACAGGGTGCAGCACATATAGCATACCTTCTTGCTAAATAAAGGTAATTAGAAAAAGGTTTAATATTTAAAAGGATTTTATCTTATCACGTCTTTCGGAGAAACCCTTTAATTTGATTAATATGTCAATTAAATCATAAATTGTGTAGAACATAAATTCCCTCTTAAAACTAAATTTTATTGATAATCATAAAAAACACCAACCCAGTGAAAAGGTAAATACAATTACCAAAGATAAAAAACTATACTTCTTACGTGGCCTGAATATACTCCTATATGATCCTACCTGACCGTGGAGGTTGGCACCACTAGAGATTCGACTTGGCGCCCCCACTCAGCGTAGGCTGACCCTCACAGCCCTATTGTACCCTACACTATAGGTAGGAAAACAATGTATAAATAGGCAGAAGTGAAGAGAGTCTTTAATCTAGGCACACGTAACATTAAAAAGAAGACACTTGTACCCCTAGATACATGATATATTAGGAATATGATGATATTCAAATCAATGGGATAAAAAGATATACCCCTAGTTGTCCTTATTATGGGTTATAACCAAATGTGGAAGGAACAAGTGGTAGACAGCACTAATTTAGACCATCAACATTGATTTGTGCTCATCTTCCAATAAATCATATATAGGGCATAACATATTGTTGTCTTAGTGTCCCATATATTCCCATAGAGGAATGTATCTAGGGGTACAAGTGTCTTCTTTTTAATGTTACGTGTGCCTAGATTAAAGACTCTCTTCACTCCTGCCTATTTATACATTGTTTTCCTACCTATAGTGTAGGGTACAATAGGGCAGTGAGGGTCAGCCTACGCTGAGTGGGGGCGCCAAGTCGAATCTCTAGTGGTGCCAACCTCCACGGTCAGGTATAGGAGTATATTTAGGCCACGTAAGTAGTATAGTTTTTTATCTTTGGTAATTGTATTTACCTTTTCACTGGGTTGGTGTTTTTTATGATTATCAATAAAATTTAGTTTTAAGAGGGAATTTGTGTTCTACACATTTGATTTCATCCCTATATATATATGATATATGTGCCACTAAATCATAAATTGCCATCCAGATGTGTAGAAATATGTTAGTTACAACCAATGTGAATTAATTCAACAAAAAACTTAAAGTGAAGAAGCCTTTTTGTCACAAGCAGACATCAGTAGTATCTGGATGAACTGATTAATTGTTATTTGTAGTTCAACATTCCCCCCAGTTCGGTCAACATGTTTCTGAAAAACGATGTGGATCATGGCGCTTGGATTACCTTCCAGGATACGTGGAAATCCATTAGCAAGGGCGTTGTATGTATAATATATCATTATCCCTCTGTCTCCCATCTTATGTACGTATTTACAAGTAATCACAAATGTAACTGGATTCTTTTCTCCTCTCCTCCTTCATTCAGTTTGCCAAACCCTCAAGTTATGAATGCAGTAACCTGTCAAGGTAGGAGCAAATAGTCTACATAATGCATGTAATTCTTAGATGTCTTGCTGAATCAGTGATCTTTTTAATGCAGAGTAAAGTGTGTATCGGTTCTCCATTGACTAGCTGCGTCTGTGTGACTGCAGCCAGCATTAATTAACAAGCCCATATAGTGATGCTTGAAAGTTTGTGAACCTTCTTAGTTTTTCATATTTCGGCATAAATGTGACCTAAAACTGCGTAAGACTTTCACACAAGTCTTAAAAATAAAGAAAACCAACTCAGGTAAGTGAGTCAAAAAATATTAGACTTTGTAATTTTTTATTTTCTCCTTCACCTCATTGGGGGACACAGGACCATGGGTGTTATGCTGCTGCCACTAGGAGGCTGATACTAAGTTAATACAAAAAAGTTAGCTCCTCCTCTGCAGTATTCACACTCATGCTGGCTCCGAGAGAACCAGTTCTTGTTTAGTGTCCGTAGGAGGCACACGGGTCTGGTCTTCAGACCAAAAAACTCTTTATTTTATTTTTAAATTTTTGACATTTTATTTTTACATTTTTTAACTTTTTTCTCGGATGAAGGGGCGACTTATCCTTTCAAGAGTCCGATCTCCCCTAACCATCAACAGGCGAGCACGGGGAGTGTCGCCTCCCCGTATCCTCTCCTGTGACATGGGATGCCATGCCTGGGCTGATTTTTAGGGACGACGGGTCCCTTAAAGGGCACCGATCTCCCCGCACCCTTAACGGACGAGCACATGGAGTGTCGCCTACATGTATCCTCTTCTGCAGCCAGGCCTAATGCCGGACATTTAGCACTGTCCCATCATAGGGGATTTAACCTCTTGGATGTACAGAGGCCCCTTTTTTTGGCATCCGTGCAGCCCCCACTGCACCACCACTGTTAAAGCGGATGGTGCAAGGAGGCGGACGGTCCCTCTCCACCTCCCTATTAAAGGGATGGTGTATTGAGTGTTACCACTTTATCCCTGCACCGTCCATGACCAGCTGCGGCAGCAGGAGGACATGTACCCGCCGCATATCGCTGGCTTACTTGCCGCCCAGCAGCTTCGGGTAAGTGCCGGGGCTACAGGGCTCTGGGCAGGCGGTCTGGGGCGGTGCTGGCATAAGTGAGGCTCTTTCTTGCAGTGGCGGCACTCCCCAGTCCTGCCGGCGCCGATAAACTTAGTCCCCGGCTTCGGCTCCGCCCACGCAATGATGCATTTCGGTGGCTCCGCCCACCTTTCTGGGACTTCTCGTACAGGACGAGAAGCGCCTCTTCTAATCTCGGCGGCCATCTCCCCTCCTCCCAAGGACCCTCCGGACACACACTGGCATCCTGCAGCGGTCCCTGAGACAATTTGTCGGGAACATCTCACCGTAGGTGTCAGCACTCTCTGGGGAGGCTCAGCAGCTACAGTTCCACGCAGAAGGACCTGGCTACACAGAATCTGGGTAAGGGAGCACTGCTCTAGACCACCCTCCTCCTCCCTGCTGTAACGCTTTCACTGCAGGAATTCCCGAAGTTTTTATAGGGGACGCATAGAAGGGTACAATGTCCCAGCCTAAAGCATCTAAAAAGGCTAACAAGGCTATTGCAATCTTCTTCACTTCATGCACCTCCTGCCAGTCTGCATTTCCTAAGGCTCAGAGTTCACCTCTCTGTCAGGCCTGTGACCCCAAATGCGCCAAGGAGCCCTCCACCGCCACCGAGCCCAGTGTACTTAGTCTCCCTGAGTGGGCTTCTTCACAATCCAGATTTTTAGAAAACAGTGGATTGATTTAAGCTGTCAACCAGACTCTAAAAGATGAGGAAGATTCCGGCTCCGTTACGGATCATGCCGTGTCCTTTAAGAGGTCTAAACGCCCTCATAAGGCATTTTCCATTCACCCGGAGTTTCGGGCCATAGTTAATCTGCACAGGGAGCGACCGGATAAACGCTTCACAGGACAAAAACCGCTTGAGGCTAAGTATCCTTTTTCAGCTGAGCTACGGAAAGATTGGGCTGAGTCTCCGGTTGTGGACCCCCCAGTATCTCACCTGGCATCCAAAACTCTTCTGTCCGTGCTGGATGGATCATCCATTAAAAATCCCACGGACTGCCAGATAAAAAATTTGTCTCGCTCGGTATTTGAGGCCTCAGGTTCGGCTCTCTATATATCCTTCGCTACAGCCTGGGTAGCTAAGGCAATGGTATTCTGGTCAGAGACCTTAGCTAAGTCCATTCAGAGCAGTAACCTTCCCCCGAAGGCTGCCTTGCCATTCAAATTTCTCGAGCAAGAGATTACCTGGCACACTCATCTTTGGATGCGGCCGGGTGTGCTGCTCTGTCAGCAGCTAATGCCATCACGATCAGAAGAGCATTATGGCTCAGAGTGGAAAGCGGACTCTGCGTCAAAAAAGTCTCTCACATCTCTGCCTTATCAGAGTGGCCACTTATTTGGAAAAAAAGCTGGATCAGCTTATTTCCGATGCTACAGGAGAGAAGAGCAAATTTCTTCCCCAACAGAGACTTAATCCCCCGTCACACTAAGCGAGATCACTGAAGCGTCACCGATTTTGTGACGCGACAGCGACCTAGCCAGCGATCTCGCTTAGTGTGGCACGCAGCGATGACCAGTCCCCCTGCTGGGTATCGCTGATCGTCGTTGAATGTCCTGGACCATTTTTTCATCGTTGGTCTCCCGCTGGCCAGCGCGAATCTTTGCGTGTGACAACGGGAGACCAACGATCAACAAGCTGGGAGCTGGTATCCAATGTACATATCGGGTAACTAAGCACCGCGCGGCGCCTAGTTACCAGATATGTACCCTGGTTACCGGCTCCCAACTTCTGCTGTAGAGCGCTGAGAGCCAGTATCTAGGGTACATATCGAGTAACTAGCTGCCGCGCGATGCTTAGTTACCCGATGTGTACATTGGATACCAGCGTGCTCACTGGTCCTGCTCGCTGGTGAGCTGTCACATGGGCAGACTAACGATGTCCCAGCGATCCCATCCACGTCGTATCGTTGGTGAGATCGCTGGGACATTGAAGAGTGTGACGGGACCCTTGGGCATCCTTTTCGCAGACAACAACAATTCCATTTCCAATCCCTACTACGTCTTCTGGGTCAGGGCTCTCTCCACGCAGGGGCAGAGGATCCCAGGTCTCCTATAGGCCCAACCAGCAGTGGAAATCTCGACCCAGTCTAGATCTAGGGGACTTAGGGCTCAAAGATTTTCCGCCCAATGACTCCTGGCTTTATCCAGTCGACACCAGCAGGGTAAGTGGCCTCCTACTTCTATTTCGCCAGGCCTGGCTTTCCGTCGTCCACGACGAATGGGTCAGAGATCTGGTGTCATCCGGATACAAGATTGATTTTGCTACGCGCCCAGCAACATATTTCTTCCTCTCTTGTCCTCTATCATCAGAGGCAAGGACAAAGGCTTTTTCCCGAACCATAGACGCATTGCGTCATGACGGCGTCATTGTTTCCATCCCAGAAAGCGTAAGGTTTCAGAGTTTCTACTCAAACATTTTCATTGTCCCAAAGAAGGACAGAAAGGTGAGACCCATTCTAGACCTCAAACATCTGAACTGGTTCGTCAAGGTCCGTCATTTCCGCATGGAATCTCTGCGTTCAGTCATCACTTCTATGGAAGAAGGGGAATTCTTGGCATCCATCGACATCCGAGATGCTTACCTGCATATCACGATTTTTCCTCCCCACCAGAGATTCCTTCTCTTCGCCATTCAAGACCAGCATTTTCAATTCACGGCCCTGCCCTTCGGCCTCGCGACGGCTCCCAGAGTTTTCACAAAGGTCATGGCAGCCGTCATGTCCATCTTGCACTCTCGGAGCGTGGTCATTTTGCCATATCTGAACGACCTTTTGGTCAAAGATCAGACTTTCCACAACTACGCGGAATCCATGCTCATCACTTGCAATACTCTTTCTCGCCTGGGCTGGTTGATAAACTTCAGCAAATCCTCCCCTGTCTCAGCCCAGCAGATATCCTTTTTAGGGATGACCCTGGACACCTCTCGAGGGTTGGTAATGTTCCCTCAAGACAAAGTCCTAGCCCTTCAACAAGGAGCCCGCGCACTTTGTCATTCATCCCCTCATTCCATCCGGATTGCCATGAGGGTACTGGGGAAAATGGTGGCTGCAATGGAAGCTGTCCTTTTTGCGCACCTGCACCTTCGTCCCCTGGAGTATGCTCTTCTGGCTGCTTGGGACAGGAACCTGTTCTCCCTCGACCACAGGTGCCATTTACCCCTGAGGGTCAGGCAAGCTCTCAGATGGTGGACATCGAGCTCTTCCCTCATTCGGGGAAGTCTTTTCTCCCAGTTCAATGGCTAGTGGTGACTACCGATGCCAGTCTTTTGGGCTGGGGATCAGTCTTTCGTCACCACACTGCTCAGGGGCTCTGGGAATCGAGGCTCCCAATCAATGTTCTGGAGATCCGTGCGATAAGGCTGGCCCTGCAGCAGTTCCATCATCTTCTAGCGGGTCGCCCCATCCGAATTCAATTGGACAACGCCACGGCTGTGGCATACATCAATCATCAAGGAGGTACCCGCAGCTGGGCGGCCATGTCAGAGGTAACACATTCTCTTTTGGGCAGAGAAGAACCACTCGTTAATCTCAGCGGTGCACATTCCAGGCATAGATAACTAGACGGCATATTTCCTCAGCCGTCAGGGGCTCGCCTCGGGGGAGTGGGAACTTCATCAGGAAGTTTTCAACCAGCTCTGTCTTTGCTGGGGAATCCCAAATGTAGATCTGATGGCATCCAGACTGAATGCCAAAGTTCTCCAGTTTATAGCGCGGTCTCGAGATCCAAGAGCAATCGGAGTGGATGCTCTGGTTCTTCCGTGGCGCCACTTTTATCTTTCGTACATTTTTCCCCTTACCCTTCCGAGGGTCATCAGGAAGGTCAAGGCAGAAGAGTCCCAGTGATCCTGGTAGCTCCGGACTGGCCTCGCCGTGCGTGGTTGGCAGAGCTGGTGCGCCTCGTCTCCGACGTACACTGTAAGCTGCCGGATCATCCAGATCTGCTTTCAAAGGGTCCGATTTACCACCAGAACTCAGGGGCCCTGTGTTTAACGGCGTGGCTGTTGAATCCAGGATTTTGACACAGGCTGGGTTTTCTCAACAAGTCGCCTCCACAATGGTTAGTGCGCGTAAACCCATGTCGGTACTCATTTATCACTGTAACAGGAAGACCTTTTTTGCTTGGTGCAAGGATCATGGATTTCTTCCTATCATCTTCTCCATTCCCACCATTTTAGAGTTCCTACAGGCCGGTCTGGACTCGGGCCTGGCACTCAGCTCTCTCAAAGGCCAAATTTTCCGCTCTATCGGTCTTATTTCAAAAAAGGATCGCAACAAGACTTCAGGTGAAGACTTTCATGCAAGGGGTTTCACATATGGCACCTCCCTTTCGCATACCTTTAGAGCCTTGGGACCTTAACTTGGTTCTGAGCGCTATACAGGAACCCCCCTTTGAACCGCTTCAGGACATTTTGGTGGTTTTTGTGTCCTGGAAGGTCGTCTTCCTTGTTGCGATCACGTCTATCAGACGAGTTTCGGAACTAGCCGCTCTCTCCTGTCGGGCGCCTTTCCTTAATTTTCACCAGGACAAGGTTTTCCTCAGGCCGTCCCCGTCCTTTTTGCCAAAGGTCATCTCCTCCTTCCATCATAACGAGGACATTGTTCTCCCTTCATTTTGTCCTGCCCCTGTTCACAGGATGGCAAGATCTCTCCACACGCTGGACCTCGTCAGAGCTCTGAGAAAGTACGTCTATAGGACAGCGTCCTTCCGAAGGACCGATGCTCTGTTCGTTATCCCGGAAGGTTATAGGAAGGGCTTCGCCTCTTTAAAGGCCACAATAGCCAGGTGGATTCGTTCCACCATCCAGGAGTCATACCGTGTCAGAGGTCAGCCCATCCCAGCGGGGATCAGAGCATACTCCACTCAAGCGGTGGGAGCTTCTTGGGGCATGCGACATCAGGCGTCGACGGAACAGGTCTGTAAGGCTGCGACTTGGTCCAGCCTACATACGTTCTCAAAGCATTATAATATTCACTCTCAGGCTTCCACAGATGCGGGTCTGGGCAGAAGAATTCTGCAAACCGCGGTTGCACACATCTAGGCAGTTGTTACATGAAGCCTAATCTTTTATGTTGTTATCCCACACAGGGACTGCTTTGGGACATCCCATGGTCCTGTGTCCCCCAATGAAGCGAAGGAGAAACAGGGATTTTTATGTGTACTCACTGTAAAATCCTTTTCTCCGAGCCACTCATTGGGGGACACAGCACCCTCCCTGTTAGCCTAATGGCTTATGCCTGTTCTTTCAGTTGTCATGTTGTATTCTTCTATGTTGTTAATATTTTTTTCCTACTGCTTTTGCACCGAACTGGTTCTCTCCAAGCCAGCATGACTGTGTATACTGCAGAGGAGGAGCTAACTTTTTTTTGTAATAACTTAGTGTCAGCCTCCTAGTGGCAGCAGCTTAACACCCATGGTCCTGTGTCCCCCAATGAGTGGCTCGGAGAAAAGGATTTTATGGTGAGTACACACAAAAATCCCTGTTTTTTTTTTTTTGTTGTTGTTTTTTTTAGTTGTTTTTTTTAAACAAGGAAAATAATCCAATATCATGTGCTGGAGTGGTAAAAGTATGTGAACTTTGCATTCAGTGTCTGGTGTGACCTTGTGTAGCAATAAATGCTTCTAAATGGATCAGGTTATTGATTAGTCCTGTACGTCGGCTTGGAGGAATTATAGCCAATTATTCCCTACAAAACAGCTTCAGCGCTGTTTTATTTTGGGGTTTTTTTCACCATGAACTGCTCACTTTAGGTCCCTTCACAACATTTTTGTATGATTAAAGGGTGTTCCCATCTCCAAGATCCTACCCCAATATGTAGTGGGTGTAATAATATTATTAACAAATATTTCCAATTAGAAATGTAGCATACTTCTTTTGATTAGCTATTAATAAACTCTTCCCATATATATGTAACCGGAGCACAAAAACTGGAATACTAATAAACAACAGGAGGACAATTAAGTATAAAGTGCCACTAAAAAACAGTTGTATTGAAGTCAAAAACATACAATTACTAACATAATATCACAAAGATATTCATATTACCAATATTCAATAGGTTACTAACATCTATAATAGGGACCATACCACAACATTAAAACCAATACATCTCATGTAAAAAAGTGCACATTTAATATCAAATAGTAATCACTATGTGCAATGCTGCTACTTGTAAACTAATACCAGAAAGGTGTCAGCATGTCTCATACTATAGACTGCACTTACATGAGAGGTGGGTAAAGTGTGGCGTCCCCCAAGCGCCTCAACGCGCGTTTTGTCTCTTCCTCAGGAGGAGAACACTGGGGGAAGGGGTTTGGTGCATTAAATAGTATGAGCATCCAATCAGCCTCTGTTCCTTACCGGTGTCCGCATACCAAATGTAATAAGCTGAATGTCTCCGTGTGCATTTCCGGTATCTCGCTGCGCATGCGCCGCCGACGTCATCCATCACCAGGGATACAGTGGATCGCGGCCATGGAACGCAAGCCACATGAGCCGTCAGTTAAGACAGCGCATGCGCCCGGCTCCCATTGTCCGCTTGCCACTGCGTCCATGGATAAGTCGGCCTCGCATGCGTCAACCCGGAAACCATCACATGTCAAACGATGCAAAGCTATGGTGATGTATGTATGGGGAAGCTACGTGTATATAGATTGTAGAATTTGAACTAAAAATAAATAATAATGCACATGCAAATAATTGTGCAGTGTCAATCATTACGGATATAATTACGATATGGATAAAAAATAACAGTGTCAATAAATGAATACATCTATAGGGTAACTATCAATCATAATAATACTCATGTTCAGTGATATGTGACATAAAATATCAATATACTACAGTGACAGAGTGCACAATATATAAATAAATCATACCATATTTTCAGAATTTCTTTTACAAATGACTAAATGCCATTCTATACATATAACAGAATACGTTTTTATACATATTCAAAGTGACCATGTGCTGTATATTACATGTTCATATATACATCAATAGAATACAACAATGAAAATAATAAAAATAAAAAATAAAAAGTAAGCAATAAATAAAAAATAGACCTAAATAAACACCTAACCAATTCTACTACATATTAACCACATACATACATCAATACTCTAATTGCATCATATATCATATACATTAATAGCTGTTAATACACTGATGTCCTCAGAATATATATATATAGACCATCCACTATTTTGTAACACATAATCTCAAAAAATTGTTAAAAGAGCATATATAGTAAATAACCAATGCACATTCCATTTACATGTCATGTGACAATACTATCCACAGAGGCTATACAAGAATGGACCGAACTGGTCTTTCTTCTGTATATTCAAGATCAACATCAGATGGACAGCTACTATTTGACCATGTAGACATCACACGGACCCAGTAGTTAGGCCATATCAAATAGGGGTAAAGAACGCCTTAAATAGAAAAAACATATAATTAAAATCACGTAACTAGATCATATTTATTCAACAAAAAATAAAATTAAAAAAGGAAAGAAAAAAACACAATACACCTACCATAATGGTAAATCATATAACCCCAACAATATAAAAAGAATAAAGAACCCCCCTCCCCCATCCCTTTAAAAGTACCAATCCATATAATTACAGAAAAGAGCTGAATCCAAAATTTTCGTTAAGTCCGTGAGGTGCAACCGTTTTCAAGCGGTAGATCCACCGGACTTTCCACCTGCGCTAATCTTTTGAAAAGGTCACCACCCCTCTGACCCAAAGATACCTGGTCAATAGCTTTCAAAATGAGTAAGTTCGAATTTGAGTTATTGTAGTCCCTAAAGTGCTTAGGTAGAGTCTTCAGTGGTTCATCCGCATTCATGTTCTTAGACTTGTCGATATCCCGTATGTGTTCTCTTACCCGTATTTTGAATTCCCTCGTGGTCATACCCACGTAAATTTTCTTACACGGGCATGATGCATAGTAGACTACGCCTGAAGATGAACAGGTGAGTCTATGCAAAATTTTATATGTGCGGGTACCGGATGAATTACAGAACTCCTTACATTTGGTTAGATTTCTGCATGCTTTACATGTTCCACAAGGGAAAAAACCTTGAATAGAGTTAAGCGATGTCTTCCTTTGTTCCTGCATATCAGGAACATAATGGCTTTTCACCAACAAATCACGAACATTTTTAGACCTCCTTGCTGTCATTAGTGGCCTATCTGGAATCACACTTCTTAGAATTGGATCAGTTTTCAATATATTCCAATGTTTCCGAAAAATATCACCAATTTTGTCCCACTGATTATTAAAAGGAGAAATGAATCTAGGTGACTCCGATTCCTGGCAATTCTTCACTGATGGTTTGTACAATAGATTATTCCTTGATCCATTCCTTGCTCTGTTGTAGCCATTCCGGATGACCCTATGGCTATATCCTCTGTCACGAAACCTACCATAAAGTACCCTGGCCTGTTCCTGAAAACTTTCTTCGGTGGAACAAATTCTCCTAATTCTTAAATGTTGCCCAATTGGAATACCACGTATGGTCGATCTGGGATGGGATGACTGGGCATGTAATATTGTATTGGTAGCCGTTGGCTTCCTATACACAACTGTACATAGAGATCCCTCTTCGTCCATTTTGACATTAATGTCCAAAAAATTGACTTGACGACCGGACGTGTACGTTAACCGGATATTTAAGTCATTTCTATTGAGGTCTTCCATGAAGATCCTCAATTCCTCCATCGATCCTTCCCAGATAAACCATAAGTCATCAATATATCTGATCCAATGATGTACCTTGTCAATATTCCTTATGGGATTACAGGAGAAAATATCCCTTTCCCATGCCCCCAGAAACAGGTTTGCGTACGAGGGGGCACAGGTGGCCCCCATCGCCGTTTCCTGTAACTGGAGGTATACCTGATTTTTGAAGATGAAGCAGTTGTGTGTCAAGATAAACATTAGAAGTTTGATTAATCAGAGATTTATCAAGATTGGTAGTCTGAAGAAATAGGTTGACAACTTTGATACCATCATTGTGTCTTATAGAGGTATACAAACTTTCAACATCAGCTGTCACCATAACCATATTTTCACTCAGTACCAATCCATCAAAATGTCCTAAAGCCGAGGTTGTAGCTCTGGTAAATGATGGTAAAGTTGATACGAGTGGTTTTAGGTAAAAATCAATCATTTGACATATCACTTCACACAGACCATCTATTCCCGACACTATAGGTCGTCCTGGGGGATCCATCAAATTTTTATGGATCTTCGGGATCAGGTAAAAAGTTGGAAGACAAGGTTTAATTTTAATGATAGTTTCCATCATTTTCTTTGGAATCACGTTCATATCACAAGCCCTCATTACAATGGTAGACAATTCTTCATGAAACCTATCCAAAGGATTACTGCTTAATTTTTGGTAACAATTTTTATCTGAAAGTAATTTGAGTGCCTGTTTCTCATAGAGTGATTTTGGCCAGATGACGAGATTCCCGCCTTTATCGGCGGGCTTAAAGCAAACGTCGGTCCACGTTTGCATCTCCCTAATTGTGGCCATGACCGATTTATCACTCCATTTGTTACAGGTACGACTCAAATTTTCAACATCATTTGTAACCAGTTTGACAAATATGTCAATAGCTGGACAAACAATTAAATTAGGAAATTTTTTTTTTGGATTTCATTAATAAATGTGTTGGAAAATTGCTTACCATTGTCGAGCTTTCACCTTCCGCAAGAGACTCCAATATAGCAAGAGCCTCTTGTTCCTCCCTTGTATCAAAATCAGCCACATTTCTATTCAATTCCTCATGTTCTTCCCGTGTATTAAGACTAGCCGAATTTTACCGCGTCCCTGCTACAGTGCCACACGGATTTCTACTTCCACAAGGTCGCCTATATCCGTTCTAGACCACTATCCATTATATATGGTCACTCCATGTAATAATACTGCTACCATATGAGTTTCACCTCAGATGTGTCCACATTGGAAATCAGTACTTTTATGGGGTAGCTGATGAAGGTCGTGAGACCGAAACGTCCTCCGTGTACTACTTTTCCTGGATCACAATAAATTCTCCTTTCTGCAATTTACCCAAAGTTGAGTGCAGAGTTTCTCTTTCTCTACCTATGGTTTGGGCACCTACTCTTGCACCTTCCTAAGGCTGTGCATACAAGTTTTGTATTATCAGTGTTGTGGAGTCTGAGTCAGTGTCCAGTTTTGTCCGTCTCCTAAAATCTAATAAATTGGTTGCAGTAGTTCAGTGCAGAATGTGCTGTAAATGAATGATTTCATAAGAATTTGGGAAATTTATTAACATCCTAGAAATGTCTATTCTGTTCCTGATCTAAGCATCTAGGCTTTTAATTTGAGATGAATCTGTGCTGCACTTTATGTACATGCTCAGTAG
>VIAB01015459.1:34095-52706 GCA_009801035.1 Oophaga pumilio | reverse complement strand
TCCTTGGTATGTTTTCATGGGACTCAGAATATGTTGACACAACCTAAAATAAGTTTTTTTTGCAAACGTTTGAATTTTTCTTCACCACTAACATAATGTAAAAATGTTACATATTTGGTATCACCATAATCATATTGATGAGCAGAATCCTATTGCAAGGTCATTGGGCAGACACCTGGATTTTCGGGTTCGGCCGTACAGTTACAAAAAGTTTGGATTCAGGTACCAGAACAGTACCCTGACCCGAACCCGAACCCGGACCCCATTCACTTGAATGTAGGGCCCGAACATCTAGTGTTTGCCATGCTGCTAGCGGGGATCTCACCGAGGTCACTACAGTTCAGCCCAGCTGGGAACGGAGTCTCAGTGACCGAACGTAACCTCAATGAAGTCATCATCGATCTCGGAGGCTGCGCTCGCAGCAGCTCATTCATCAGTGGTTCTCAGCCTGGACGGTCGTATCTTGGCACCGTCCCAGTTGAAAACTGTTTATCCCCCAAACATGGATTACGGCATGTTGTTTTCTTATTTTAGTTTTATTACTTTTATTACATAAGTATGGTTTAATTAAGATTATTGAAAGAGTCTGTGTCATTCTTTCAATTAAAGGACTTTATTCTGGCTATGTCTTTATTTACCATACAACTATAGTATTAGTAATGTATAAGTGTCTTATAGACGCCTCTCCATTACTAAGCCATCTGGTTGATGTCACCTGACAATACAAAGGTGGCATCAACCCCTCCAACTATCATCCCACTTGCCACCGCTACAGGGCAAGTGGGAAGAACCGGGCAAACCACCAGAACTGGTGCATCCATCAGATGTGACTTTTATGGGCAGCTGCGGGCTGTTTTTTTAGGCTGGAGGGCAAATATTTATAGCCCCTTACCAGCCTGAGAATACCAGACCTCAGCTCTCTGCTTTAGCAAGGCTGGTTGTCAAAAATTGATTTTTTAATTACTTATTTAAATAATTAAAAAAGTGGGGACCTCTCTATTCTTGACAACTAGCCTTGCTGAAGCTGACAGCTGAGGGTTGTAGCCCTGAGCTGTGAGTTTTGTCTCGATGGTTAGTAAAAATACAGGGAAACCCATGCCGTTTTTTTTAATTATTCATTTACAGCGCAGAAGCGGCTGATGAATACTCCCATCTGCTGCTCCTGCTCTCACTGTAATTAGCGGAAGCAGGTGTCGGATGATGGGATCAGTAGTCCCATCATCTGACACCAGTGACGAGGTAACGTTTATACCCCCGATCACAGCTGCACACTCACTCTGTCTTTTGACAGTGTGGGAACCGCGTTTTTCTGACCTGTGGGGATGATTTCACCCCCGATCAGAAGCGGTTTTGCTGCGCTGCCATGCACATGACAGCACGACAAACACCCGGTGTTCAGCCAGACGAACCCGAACAGTAGCACGGACTTCCTGATGAAGTCCATGTTCGGTGTCTGTGCCCGAACAGTAGGTGTTCGGTCCGGACGCCAAAATTTACTGTTCGGGTACGCCCATCTCTAGTGATTAAGCTAAGGTCTCTATAAATTAGTTTTTAGAATTAATGGGACTCAATGTAACCCAACATCAACCAATATTCCTGCAAATCAGAGCTTTAACTCGCACCATTCCGCAGAATGATTCCATCTATCTTGGAACACGCAGTGTTTTCACCACTAAGTAAGTCTCACCCTCATGACAAGGGAACGTCTTTGAATATTTAGCTTAGTTTCAAATTGCTGACAGACATGTGATCTGGGCAAGAAACAAGGAGGAGAGTCGAAATTTCAACAGGAAAAAAAATTAAGCAAAAATGTGACAATGATAGATGTTCAGACATTAATCATTGTTTCTAAGGATCTGCACGCACATTGTTCAGCAGACATTTCTTACATCATGCCAGAGTAAATGATATTCTTTAAAGATGATAATATTTGCATTGGATGGAGTCTGTTCATTCTTTGCAGTTCTGTACAAATATTGTAACTTAAAGTTACATTTCTAGAGCTGTACATAGATGTAATGATTTGTAGGCACTATTACAGTTAATGTAAAGCTATAGTAGAGGACCCACCTGACAGCAATTCTATAGCAGAGGACCCACAAACAGCAATTCTATAGCATAGGACCCACCTGACAGCAACTCTAAGCTTCCATGAGGCTTGTGAATGTGTAATGGGGAAAAGGTGTAGGGGTTAACTGGACTTCAATTTTTATCAATATTAATAATGTGGAATTCATTTATTTTCCTTTCATTTACCAGACACAGCTATATACTTTTATTTCCCTTTCAACTCCCAACTACTTCAAGTATGAAAATCTTGTGGGACTTTCTTGTACTGAAAATATAAAGAGAGTGGTGTTACTGAAAAAAAACATCTAGTGAAAGAGGATCTTGTGTGTGTTAAAAACTTTTTGACAAAATTGCTCAAAGGAGGATTTCAAGAATTGTTCCGATTAACAGATGATGCCCAGGTAAAGGGTTGTCCAGCTTTAGGCTATAAGTCTGTAGTGAATTTATGTGACGGCAGACTCCGGGAGGAGCAGGTGCGTCACTGCAAGTATGTGATTTGCATACATGCGGTCACATGGCGACTACACATGTGCACCCTCACTCAAAGCAAGTGTATTGAGAGAAGAGAGACACAGAATGTGTCCACAGAATGTGGCCAGAAGTAGGCAATTTGTATACTTGTAGTCATATGACTGCCTGTATCCGGCACTGGAGAATCATCACAATAAGCAGTGCACACAAAGTCATGATTAGTGATGGGCAAACTTGTGGATGTTCAGGTCCAGTGGGTTCAGCAGAACATCAAAAAAACATTTGGTTCGGGTACAGAATGGTACCCAAACCCTAACCATATCTAGATGAATAGGGGGCCCGAACATCAGTTGTTTGGCAGATGACAGCATGAGCCACCAGCTGTGACTGGTGGTAAAAAGATTAACTCTGGTCACAGCCATCGGCTCATGAGAGAGTACTACTCACATCAGACTACATCTGCTGTTGCTGAAAACAGTGAGAGCAGGCTCCACTGATAGGAGTGTTCATCAATTGGCACCTGTGCTAAAAACAAATAAATAAATAAATGACATTGGGTCTCTTCTTTTTTTTTTATAACATGCACAGGCAAATCTGACAGCTGAGGGCTGAAACGCTCTGCTGTCAACTTTAACATGGCTGGTTATCAAGTATAGAGGGGTCCCAATGTCGTTTTTTTTAATTATTTGAATAAATAATTTAAAAAACGGCATGGGGTCCCCCCTATTTTTGACAACCAACCAAGCTAAAGCAGACAACCTGGCTATTCTCAGGCTTGTAAGGGGCAATGGCTATTGCCCCCCGGCCTAAAAATAGCAGCCGTCAGCCACACCAGATAAGGCGTATCTATTAGACGCGCCAATTCTGATGCTTTGACAGACTCTTCCCACTTTCTCATGCAGCAAGCAATGCTGTAAGTTAGGTCACCGGGGTTAATCAGGTTTGAACTCTGGTGATCTTTCTCATGGCAGTTCAGCATTACAAAATGGAGGAGCGATTATGCTTCTCTCAGTGTGTTCCGACAGGCGGATATAGCAACCGCATCACTGGTGTGACTGCTATTCAAATCATCCGGATCGTCGTGTGACCATATAGATTATCTTCATATTGGATAGGTGAGGGATATGGTTGTTTATTATTTTTCTTGTTTTTAAAGGGTATAAGGGCTTCAATGGATTAGGCATAAGGTGAGTATGACTTTTTTATTTTTGAATAAATGTGTAAAACAAGGTGTTGATTTCAAATAAAGGATTTTATTAATGCTTTTTGTTTATTTTCAAACTTACTAGGGGTTTCGTAATAGGCGTCTTATAAATGCCTCTCAATTACTAACCCTTGGGCTTGATGTCAGCTGCCAATATAAAGCTGATATCCACCCCACAACTATTACCCCACTTCCAATCACCACAGGGCAAGTGTGAAGAGTGAGGCTAAGCCCCAGATTTGGCGCATCTTATTGATGCTCCGTTTCTGGGGCAGCTGAGTGCTGATGTTCTTAGCCTGGCTATTAATATCAGTCCACAGCTGTCTGCTAAGCCTTTGCTGGTTCAAACTTATTATTATTACCCTAAGTCATTTTTTTCTGGGGTCCCCGCATAAAAAACAGTAAAGGCTAACCAAACAGCTGTGAGCTGATATTAATAACCTGGGAACCTTTAGAGATATTGCCCTCCTTCCCAGAATATTAACATCAGCCCTCAGCCGTCAGCTTTCCCTCTGATACTTATGAAAATTACGGGCTACCCCACACAATTTTTTTTCATTTATTTTTTTATTTATTAAAAACTGCAGAAAAACATAGACCCAAGGTAACCTTAGTCCATGACCTCCAGGTGTTCCAGCAGCTAGAAACTCCGGACCCCGGTGCACCCGGAGTCTGCCTTACAATGGGTGTAAGTTACTTCTTTTAAAACATGCATTTTTTCAGGGAATCTGTTACATATAGGTCTGCTGGTACTTTCCTGTTTTATGCCCCTTCCCCATTTTGTGGGTAAACTATATCTCCTTTATAGGGTACAACATTATTAGCTGCTTTTTGCATGTATTTACTACTATCGGAGCTATACATTACTGCTCTTTCAGTAGGGGTTCTTATCCCCTGAGTCCCACAGTGGAGTAAAAGTTGTGCAGTTACTGTCTAGCTCCTTTTTTGCTTTTGCCCCATAGGTTTTGTATTTATCTCTGGGTTGACACCTGGCCGTTATCACTTTTGGGTGGTGTTTATTGATTGTACTCATCATCTTACATGTTGTATTTAATGTTCTTATGGGTCTTGTTCTCATGTGTGTCTTTTTGTATTATTCTAATAAAGCTGTACTTTTTATTAGTGGACTTGTTTTTCTCCTTTTTTGCCCCCCCATGTGATTCTGTTGGCAGAAATATGGAAAAATTATAGCTCTCAAAATACAGCGATGCAAAAAGTTGTTTTCACATGAATAGCCTCTGTTACAGTGTGACAGCAGCCAAACATAAAAACCAAGTCAGCTGCAGAGGTCATGGTAGCCTTTACTACTTCTGAATGCTTTAGCAAATCAGCAGCCAATTATTGCCTGCAACAGTCACATGACATAACATAATGTTATGTGACCACCAGGAGACATACAGTAAGCAGATATTGGAGGAACAAATGAGATCTGGGAGGTAAATGCATGCTTTTTTATTATTATTTTATGATGGACAACTCCTTTAAACTTAATTGTTACAGTGTGAAACCAACACTGTTGATTGACAACTTTCTATTTAGGGACATACTAAACAAGAGATGCAGTATTGATGACCAAACCTGTGCAGGTTCGGGTTCGCTGGGTTCGGATGCCTTTTTTAAAAGGCCATTTTGGGACCCAAACTTGACCCTGGACTCCAAACCTTATTCAAATAAATTGGGACCAGAACTTCAGTGCTGTTAAATGTCTTTAAAATGGTCAAAGTAAGGGCTAGGGGGCTGCAAAAGGAAGCAAACTGGAGGAAAGAGCAGGACAATTGCCCTGCAAACAAATGTGGATAGGAAAATGACTTAACGCGGTTCTGTCACAATAGTAATCATGGTAAAATAGAAAGTAAATGAATAACATAAACATTTTAACAGTGCCCTCATAGAAACTGAGGCTTGCTACCCCCAGACCAATTAAAAATTTCACCCACAGAACATGGGGCACGGTACCCCCACAGAAGCAGCTTACAAATTTCACCCACAGAGCATGAGGCAAAGTACTCCCACAGAAGTAGCTTACAAATTTCACCCACAAAGCATGCTGCAGTGTACCCCTACATTAGCAGCTTACAAATTTCACCCACAGAGCATGGGGCAGAGTACCCCAAAGAATATTTTTAAAAATTTCACCTACAGAGGATGTTTTCACATTTCTTTAACAATTCCAAAATTTCAGCTCCAATTGTGTACATAACAAATGCCGCCCATAAAAAGCTGATAGCATGATCTTGGTCCCCCGTGAGGCTTGCTACCAGCAGTCCATTGAAAAATTTAATTTGCGAATGTGCTACCAGTTAGCATAACTGAAAGGGCTTGCTAACACATCCCACCTCCTTTGCCTTGGGGCAACTCTCCAATGCTTCTGCTTTATGTTCCTGGAGGCCCAAAGTGATTCCCTTGAAAAATGTGTTCCATACTGGCAACCATGCGTTAATACTTCAGCTAGTGATAATGAAATTGTACTCTGTTTCTATTTTCTTGTTTGTTCGCACTGGGACCATGATTAAGAGGGGACCTGGTGGGACACAAAGTAATGGAACTCGAGGCACTCTAAGCCTTCCAATCTCAAACCACCCACAGGCAGTGTTGCAAAGCACATACGAGTAACGGAGTATCAGATTTCTATTCTGGAGAAGCAACCTGATAATCTTGTACCACATCCACGGAAGTCAGCAGTCAAGCAAATTAACGACTGCTCAATCAACTGAGTCATGGCAATTTAGTGGCTCTGTATTTGGAATGAGTAGTTAAATCCTTTAATTAACATTAGGCCATTTCACAAATGTATAGTAAAATTATTTTTTAGGCTCACTACTCATACAGACATGGTAGAAAAGTACACAGAGGCTTTTTGGGCACAGTACCCCCACAGAAGCCAATAACGAATTTCACCCACAGAGCAAGCTTTCACATTTCCCCCAACAGAAGCTAATAACAAATTTCACCAGAAGAGCATGTTTCTACATTTCCCCCAGAGAAGCTGATGAAAAATTTCACCCACAGAGCGTTTTCACATTTTCCCCAGAGAAGCTGATTAAAAATTTAACATTCTGACAATACAACACAGTACCCCCACAGGCAGCATTGCAGTGCACACACAGCGTCTTAAAGGCACAGTACTCCCACAGATATGGGGTAAGAATACACACAGCGGATTTATCACAGTATTATCGCAGACATGCTTGCATAAGAGTAGAAAAATATGTTTAGATGCACATCACTCCCATAAACACAGTTGAAGATTATAAAAACTTTTGGTTATGCACAGAACTATCACAGACACGAGTGAGAGTGATTTTGGAAAACTGCCGACACGAAAAGCCTAATATTGTCACTCACAACAGCTGCATCCTGTCCCTACACTAATCAGAGCAGAAACAAAAAATAAGAATCTTGAACCAGGAGGAACAGGTTCAAGTGGAGGAAGAGATGGACGTAGCAGTATAGGTAGAAGGGCAGCATGGTGGCTCACTGGTTATCATTGCAGCACAGGGGTCCTGGGTTCAAATACAACCAAGGACAACATTTGTAAGGACTTTGTATCTTCTCACACGCCAAAGACATACTGATAGGGAAATTAGGTTTTGATCCCTCATAGGGACAGTGCCGATAATGTCTGTAAAGCGCTGTTATATTAATGGCGCCACATACAGTAACTAATACTATTTTTTTCCTTGTTTATGTCGTTTGTATTTTTTGGTATTTTTTTTTATGGAACTGACATAAAACAACCTAGAATTTGCAAAACTAAAACTAGCAATCTATAACCAGGAGATGTAGGTACAAATGGAGGAAAAGGTGGATGTGGTGGTATGGGTGGAAGAGGCAAAGGAGTTTACCCCCCAAACATTTTTTGAGGGGTATTTTTTTATTTTTTTTGTCTTTATAAAATTTGTTTCATAGAAACAACCTATCATTTACAACAGGGTTCCCCAACTCCAGTCCTCAAGGCCCACCAACAGGTCATGTTTTCAGGATTTCCTTAGTATTGCCCAGGTGATAATTGAATCATCTGTGCAATACAAAAGAAATCCTGAAAACTTTACCTGTTGGTGGGCCTTGAGGACTGGAGTTGGGGAACCCTGATTTACAAACTAAAACTAGTAATCTATAACCCCTTCACCCCAGGCCATTTTTTGCTCCCCTTGTTTCCAGAGCCATAAGTTTTTTTTATTTTTCCTTTAATATGAGGCTTGTGTGTCCAAGTGCAAAAAAAATGCAATCCCATAAATTTTTTTTTACCATATTCACTAAATGCTTAAACTGACCTGCCAAAATGATTCTCCAATTCATTATGAGTTTGCAGATACCAAAGATGTATAGATTCTTTTTTATTTAAGTGAGAAAAAAATCCAAAGCTTCTATGAAAATAAAATTGCGCCATTTTCCAAGAGCCATAGCGTCTCCATTTTTCGGGATCTAGGGCTGTGTGAAGGCTTATTTTTTGGTCTCCAAGCTGATGTGCCTCTGCCTTGTTCTTCCACTGAGTCCCCACTGTCAGGTGGGAAAGCCATCAGTAGTTTATCTAGCTGCCTCTGCTTGCATTCATGTATTTGGCACTCCTACACCAGTGATGGAAGTAATTATAGTATGTTGTACTTGTAGAGGGGTTCTAGCAGGGTGGCCACCCAGTAATTCTCACTGGCAACTATATGGACAACTCGTCAGTCATTGCGCAAGTACGGTAGCATGTTTTGGCTGTGTGCCAGGCTGCCCAGAGGCAACGACAAGCTGTGCTCGGAGAGAGGTGTATCGTCTGGGCACTCTGTATTCCTCCAAGAACGCTCCAGTGATGGCCATGAGCTGATCTGAGTGCTACCCTGCTCTGAACATGGTGGTTCCTCCTCATCATCATCATCATCATCCTTTTGCCTTACACTGGCTGTACAGTTAAGTACTTGGCCACTGTTGAAACAGTAACCCACCATCCGAGCCATGTGTGGATGACAGGCCTGATAATGGCGTGAATTGGCACTGCTCTTTCTCCAGTGAAGCCACCTTATCCATCATGGCCTGAATTGTTTTATTCCAGCAGACATATAAGTGGCATAGTAATGCTAATGATGGCGTTAACAGCGCTATCCTTATTGGTGGAATATTCAAAGCAGCACAATACGGCTTGCACGTCCCACATGTAGAGCTACTCATTGGTGGTGGAGTGGTGTTGTTCTGTAGAGCAACTCATCCGTGCATACTGCAGCTGAAACTCCACTATTCCCTGCTGCTGATCTCACAGTCTCTCCAGCATATGCACGGTGGAATTCCTCCTTGTTGGTACGTTGCATATCCGCCGATATACTGAAAGGCAGAATTGACGCTGCAGAGCAAACAGGCGAACTGCAGCAGGATGGAACATTGAAAGTGTCCACACATTGCCCAAGCTGCTAGCAGTAGCTCCGACATGTGTGGGTAGTTTTTCAGGAAGCACTGCACCACCAAGTTCAGCATTCAGCACATGCACGAGGCAAGGGATGTGCATCAAACCAGCTAGTCCCAGAACTGCTACAATATTTCACTCATTTTCGCACACCACCAAGCCAGGCTTGATGTTCAATGGCACCAACCACTCATCTGTCTGCTTTTTGATCCCAGTCCACAGCTCCTGCATATTGTGGAATTTGGCCCCAAAAGAAGAGTTGAAGAACAACCTGCTGTCATTTCCTAGTGGTTATGCTGATATTGGTGGTGCAGGTCTTACTGTGAATGGAGGAAGCAGAGTATGAGGCAACCTGAACAGATAAACGTACAGCAATCTTTGATGGTGCTAGGAAATGGGCTACAACGCCTTACGCCTCTGTCCAGCTGCCACTACATTTATCCTGTGGACAGGTAGGGAGCTGTAACATCCATGTCCATGCTTACTGGTCCATGTATCAGTGGTTATGTGTACCTTGACACTGATTATGTTGCACAGTTCACACTTGATTTGGCCCGCAACATGTTTGTGCAGGGCAGTGATGGCATGACTGGAAAAATAATGGTACTAAGAGACAGCCACCGCCATCAGTTTTTAGAACTGTCCATCTCCATCAGTCGGAACGGCAGCATTTCAAAGACCAATAATTTGAAAATTCTGTCATTCAGGACTATGGCTCGTGGGTGGCCCATAAATGGCAAAGAGATGGCTGGTGACAATTATTTATTTGCCACACTACAAGAAAAAAAGCAATATAGGAAACATATTTCTTTGGCCTATAAATGGTAACGAGATGGCGGGTGACAATTATTTATTTGCCACACTACAAGAAAAGGAGCAATATGGAAAACATATCACTTTGGCCTATAAATGGTTTCAAGATGGTTAATGCCAATTGTTTATTTCCAAGACTAATAGAAAATACACAGTGGCTTAAAAGACAATACTCCCACAGGCGGAGTTGCAGAGTACCCACAGCTGCTTAAAGGCACAATATTCTCACAGGTGGAAGGTGCGGAATACACACAGCACCTTTAGCACACTACTCCAACAGATATGAATGCTGAGTACACACAGCATTTTTTTGCAGAGTGCAGAGTCTGAATCTGTCCCTCAGTTCAGCTGTGTGAAATCCCTACACTAATGAGAGCATAATAGTGGTGGCAAGCATGATCCGGTCAATACTTGGCATGGCTGTGATGGCTCCAGAATTACCCGCAGTCTAAGAGCTTGCTTATTGACTGCACCTCTTAACAAGCTTTATAAGAGTGGCAAACCCGAACAGGAATCTAGTCGTACAGTAAAAAGTCTATAATCAGGGTTTTACGGAAGCAAAAATTTATTGTTTGGATTTTCTCATCCCTATGCAACATTCTTTCAGTAGTAGCCATGTGCATGAGATTTAAAGGGTTTTTCTCAATGCAGGTTCTACGACTGGAACCCCCACCTCTCTCCAGAACAGGTCATATCAGGATCTATTGCGCAGTCGCACTCACATGGCTCCTTTCATTGACTTGTCTGTGAGTTCTGACATGCACCAAGCAAGTGTGTTCTGCAATTTACAGAACAACCTTTATTATGACTTGATAACTAGGATGCAAGTGTATTGTACTATTACTCACACAAAGAGATTTTGTAAGATAACTTGACTGGATTCCAGGAGTCATGTTTATTTTCAAACTGAATTCTTGTAGTTATGCACAATTACAGTAACTGGAGCTGTTTTTGATGATCGTTCACTGGGTTAAATTCAAGCAGTGTTCTGTACTTGGACAGACTGGTACCCTTTGAGATGCTTTAAATCTCATGACGATATTCTTCTTGTTGTGCACACTACATGATAGCATGTTCAGCATGTTTGATGTCAGAAAAAGTAGGGTGTCCTTCAAAAATATGCTGGCCACGACACTGATGATTTGCCACTGGTAAAGCAATGAGCGACTCAAACTCAGGTTACAACAAATCAGGAGTGCTATTGTTGTCAATTGAAGAAGAATCCTCAAAAAGGAAACTTGGAGGCGACAGCAACATGTTGTCATTAAGCTTAGATGCAGCTGTAAGTTTTGTTAATCGGTCAGATAGTTTCAGATCTGTAGAGATCACCAGGGCTCATCAACTGATGAACTCCGATGAACTTTCTCACCACAACTCAGCACTAGACACTGTAGAAGTAATTACACGCGCCTCTCAGTGTGTCACCAGCTGCTGTGTAGAGCAGTCACATTAGTGACTACTCTCAAAGTCATCAGGATCAACGTGGGATATTATGGATTATCTCTTCACTTAGGACAGGTGAGAAATATTATTGTTTTTTATTTTAATTCATTTGCAGGGGACGTTGGCTTCAGTGGACTGAGCGATGGCGTAAGTATGGTTCAGTTTAGAGTCAATAAAGGAATCTGTGCCATTATTTCAAATAAAGGACTTCATTCTAGGTGTGTGTTTTTTAATACAAAATCACTATAGGGTTAGCAATGGAGATGTCTTATAGATACCTGTCCATTACAAACCTCTGGGTTTGATGTCATTGGACAATACAAAGGCGACATCAACCCCACAAATATGAACCCCACTTCCACTGCCACAAGGCAAGTGGGAACAACCGGGCAAAGTGCCAGAATTGGTGCATCTAATAGATGCACCTTTTCTGTGTGGCTGCAAGCTGATATTTTTAGGCTTCCTTCCCCTCACGCACGACTTTCAGCGCGACCAGGAATTGACATCAGACCCTGCGTGAGTCACTTCCAGGGTTTGCATCCCAGGGTGTAACGCAGGTGCCTCTCGGCTCCCTAATGGTATGCAGAGCACGCCGAACTCATTGAGCATGCTCAGGACCCGGAGTGGGAGGAGGGAAATTTGAATGACGCTGGAGGCAGAGTTTACCTCTACATAAACCTGCCAGAAGACACCTCCAGGTAAGACTAATCCCTGCAGTATGGATGCTGTGTCTGCTTCCTGCCCTGTGCCTGCAGAGCCCAGCGCTGCCCCAGCCTCAGTAAGTCTGTGTATGGGGTGGGTCCTAGCCTAGGGTCCTGGGCATTATTTTTAGTAGTCCCTCTAGTTACACTTCTCCCCTTTTTTCAGGAAGACAAGTCTGCCCATAAAGACACTGCTAAAAAGGCTCCTAAATGTGCCATCTGTAATAAGAAGCTTCCCTCTCTATGGGAGAAAAAGCTCTGTCAAGTGTGTACAAATAAAGTGGTTAGAGCTGAATACCCCTCTCTCCTGGATGAAATCCATACCCTAATCAAGCAGGAGGTTCGGTCCTCCTTAGCTGCCTTTACACCTCCCCCTCCACCACCTCCTTCTCCGGGACCATCTCCCTTTAAAAATAGAAGAATTCAAATAGAGGATTCCGAATCTGAATGCTCTCATGACTCAGCTTTGGGGAAATGGGAGGAATCATCAGCCCATAAGATGTTGGAGGCTAGAAAATATCTGTTTTTCTCGGAGTATATAGAGGAGTTGGTTAGCGCAGTTCGTAGCACTATGGGGCTAGAGAAGGAGTCGGTTAACCTGTCTGTTCAGGATGAAATATTTGGGGGATTAAATACAGGGAGACAGATTAGTTTCCCGGTGCATAAAAACATCGTGGATATGATCTCTCAGGAATGGCAGCTTCCAGAGAAACGGCTGAACATCCCCTCAGAATTTAAACATAGTATTCCTCTGGAGGATGATTCAACTAGGTGGGATATTCCTAAGGTGGATGTACAAGTGGCGATAGTAGCTAAAAACCTGCACTCCCATTTGAGGATTCTTCACAGCTTAAGGATCCAATGGAAAGAAAAATAGAAAGTCTGCTGAAAAAATCCTGGGAAATTTCCACCTCTGCACTCAGGTTCAACATAGCTTCCATCTGTGTTCCTAGATCCCTCTTCCAATGGCTGGATGAGTTGGAGAATCACATCTCTCAAGGAACCTCAAGAGGGGAATTGTTGGACTTTCTTCCTATACTCCAAAAGGCGACTGCCTTCCTGGCCGATGTGTTATGATTTGGTAGGTGAGGAGAGCAGGCAAAAAGGAAATACACCAGAGCAGTTGGAAACTATGAGATTGCAGTACCCTGACTAACCACCACAACTAGAGGCAGCCGTGGAGCGTTCCTACGTTGGTCCTAGACGCTTCGTCACAGCCTGAGAAACTAACTACACCTAAAGATAGAAAGAGGAAAGCTATCTGCCCCGGAGCAGATCCCCAAAGAACATAGAAAGCCCCCAAACATGTAATGGCGGTTAGACAAGAAGAAATACTGACACAGACAGAAAATAGTATGAGCAAACGTTGGGGCCCAAACTTACTAAATAGAAAAGGATAGGAAGGGCACTTACTGCAATCCCAAAAAACCCTGAAAAGCACCAACTCTACTAATTTCAAAAACACCTGAGATCACACGACCTCTACCACCTAAATTAGTTCTCTGGTGTAACCAAAAACAAAACAGCAGCCACTGAAAAAACTGGAAAAAGCAAATGTACAAACATCAGTGGCTGAACTGAACTGAGAGGGCAAAAGCCCCCTGAGGGGACCCTGAAGGCCCCCACAGAGGTGCAGGACAAAATGCAAAAATCAAGCACAAAAAAAAAAGAAGAAAATGTCTTATCTGTTAGCAGGAGATTCAGACACGACACAGCAGGCTACCAAGGAAACAGGAATCAAGGATTGAGACAAGAACAATTGATCACCGGCAACCATGATGGGAAGGCGACTCCCTTATATAAGACCAGTCAGTAACACCTGATTCCCAATCCTCACAATCTTCACTGGACAGTCCAGTACCGTTTGTAACCACCAGAGGGAGCTTCTGCTCAGAACTCATTTCCAGCCTATTCACAACACCGATGCATATATGAAATCTAATTGTATCACTGCCAGGTCCCTGGTTCAGTCTAACTCCTCCAGAAGAGCCCTTTGGCTCAAGATGTGGAGTGGGGATGTCACTTCTAACTTAAGTTATGATCCATCCCCTTTAAGAGTGAATACGTGTTTGGGCCAGCTTTTGATGAAATTCTGGAGAAAGCCACAGATAGAAAGAGGGCTATTCTGGAGCAAAAGCCTCCCAGGAATCGCTTTTTTTATGCCTCTCTGCGTCAGATCCCCCCAAACAAAGAGTAAAGGGAAAACTGGGAGATGGAGTTATGCTAAAGCAAAAGGCAAGAACATCCTTGTTCCCCAGCAACAGCACCAACAGGATAAGCAATGACTCTGACCCTGTGGGCGGGAGGCTTTCGGATTTCTTGTACCGTTGGCAGGCCATTTCCAATTGCCGTTGGGTCCTCAATGTTATCAAGGATGGCCTTCTTATAGAATTCAAGCCCACCCCTCCTCGGAGTTTAAGAGTCACCTCCTTACCATCTCAGGGAGCCCAAAACTTGCTGATATCAGGTCTACAGGATCTGCTAAAGTCAAACGCAGTCTCAGTAGTACTAGTGGACGATTGGGGAAGGGGTCACTACTCCCATCTCTTCTTGGTAAAAAAGAACTTCAGGAGAGGCACGCATCATCATAAATTTGAGGAATCTCAATCGTCATATTTCATATCGCAGATTCAAGATGGAGTTGGTAAAATCAGCTATTCCCCTGATAAGCCCTCATTTTTTCATGGCAACCATCGACCTGAAAGATGCTTACTTTCATGCACCAATCCATTTACGGCACAGAAAGTATTTGAGGTTTGCAGTCGAGCAGAAGCACCAAGTGAGGCACTATCAGTACAACGTGCTCCCCCTTGGCATATTCTCAGCACCAAGGGTGTTTTCCAGGGTAATGTCAGAGGTGGTGTCATACATCCGGGGACAGGGCTTCTGCATTGTGTCTCACCTGGACGATCTCCTAGTCATAGGCCTCTCTGCTCAGACTCTCAGGAGTCAGGTAGCAAAGTCTCTGGACATTCTACAATCTCTGGGATGGCTCCCAAATCTGAAGAAGTCTCAGCTCCAAATATCTCAGATTTCAGGAACAAAGGTCTCCCACCCTTCGGGCAGCCATGTCTGTCCTAGGCTCTATGACCACTTTTATTCAGTCAGTGTCTTGGGCTTAGGCCCACTCCAGGGTTCTACAAGCCCATATTCACTAGAACTGGAACGGGAACCCCAACTCGTTGAACAGGAGAGTGTAGACTCCAGGCCGCGAAAAGGCTTCACTAGCTTAGTGGTTGAGCCCTAGGAATCTTCGCAGAGGTGTAACGTGATCTCAATCTCCTCTGGTTATGATAACATCCGACTCCAGCAAGAGAGGCTAGGGTGCTGTAATATCCCATACCCCGTTCCAGGGACATTGGAGTCCAGAAATAAGTGCCAGATCCTCCAACTTCAGGGAGCTGAATGCGGTGGAGGAGGCTCTTCTGGTAGCAGGCAGCCTGGTCTCCGGCTGTCACGTCAGGGTATATTCAGACAAAATGACTGCAATTGCCCACCTCAAACATCAGGGGAGCACGAGGGTCGACAGCCTAAAGGGAATTTCAAGCCGTATATTCTTTTGGGCGAAAAACACCTTCTCTCCCTGACAGCCGTCCACCTAAAGGGGTCCTCCAACTGACAGGCAGATTTCCTGAGCCGCCAGGACATACAACCAGGAGAAAGGAGTCTGAGCAAGGGGATTTTCCAGATGCTTGGAGCAAGGTGGGGCCTACCAGAGATCGATTTATTGGCTTCAGGTCAAAATGCACAGGTCGAAGTCTATTGCTTTCTGAACCCCAGGGACTGGTCCGTGGGAGTGGATGCCTTTGCTCAGGAGTGGAGCTTTCGGCTGGCTTATGCATTTACTCCGATTCCAATGCTTGCAAGAACCCTTCGGAAGATCCGGGAGGATCAGGTGCCACCCATCCTAGTAGCTCCTGTGTGGCCAAGGAGGAGCTGGTTCAACCTCATCATAGATCTCCAGATATACGGCCCAGTTCATTTACTGTTAGACGCCGACCTTCTTTCGCAGGGTCTTCTTCGTCATCCGAATCCTCAAAGGCTGAATTTACCTGACTGATTACTGAAGCTCAATTGTTATGTACATGAGGGCTTTCGGACACAGTAATTACTACCTTACAAAAGTCCAGGAAACCAGTCATCAACGCTATTTATAATAAGATGTGGAAGAGGTTTTCATCCTGGTGTCTTCCTAATCTACCTGATCCTTTCCACCCCAATGTTTCCCAGATATTGGACTTTCTACTAAGAGGGCTAGAGTTAGGGCCCCGTCACACATAGCGACACACCAGCGATCCCGACAACGATATGCACTTGTCAGGATCGCTGGCGCTGATGTGTCATTACATGATCACTGCTGAGCTGCCAAACAGGCAGCTCAGGCAGCGATCAGGACAGCGACACTGCGGGTAACGTCGCTTAGTTACCCGCAGTGTACGTTGGATACCAGCCCGCTGGTGCAGGAAGCTGGTAACCAAGGTACATATCGGGTTTCCAGGCGCTGCGCGCTGCATGTAAAACCCGATGTGTACCTTGGTTACCAGCTCCCCTGCAGCAGCGCGCTGGTATCCAACGTACACATCGGATTTCCAGGCGCCGCCCAGCGCCTCTGCCCTGAGCTCTGTATTTGATCAGGACTTGGCCAACCATCGGTTCATGGTGTCAGCCCTTAGACTAAATCCCAGGGAGCAAACTGTTTTTCCTTCTTGGGATCTAAATTTGGTCCTCAAAGGTCCCACACAGCCACCCCTTGAGCCTCTGTCTTCCTGTACTCCTCAGCACCTTTCATTCAAGGCAGCCTTCCTTGTCGCCATAACTACAGCAAGTTGTGTGGGAGAGTTGCAGGCTTTATTCATAACAGAACCATATCTAAATATTAGAGACAACTCTATAATTCTTTGTCTTGATTCATCCTTTCTTCCTAAGGTAGTGTCCGATTTCCACCGTTCGCAGTCCTCCCTTCCTTTTGCCAGAATCCAACAAATCCAAAAGGAGCCTGAATACATGTGGGGATTTCCTAACAAAACAAGCAATCCCCACATGTATTCAGGCTATCTAGCACTCACAAATCATGCAGCTGTGGCGACAAAAACTAAATCTCCGAGCACACCAAAATACTCGGAGGACAACTGAGAATGCTAGGGAAAACTCAAGCAACGAGTATACTCACTCATCACTACTTCCTACATTTTTATGCATTTGTTTTTGGTCCCGTGTGTCTTTTATGTTGTTTTATACTTAAAAAATTATGATTAAAAATTGATTCAGCATAAAATTGGATAATGAACGTTGTTAAATTATTGTCATTTTGTTGTACATTGTTAATTATTTTGTGGTGTACTTAGAATAATGTGCATCTATGACACATTGCATTACTCATGTTTCGCTGAGTAAATAAAACTGCACCCCATCGCCAAAATCAACTGCCTATTTTATACTATTTTATGTGCTGCAATATTTTTTGGTGTAGGTAATTCATATCTTTTGCTGTGCAAGAATTATATAACTATTTGTTTTTTGCATGAGTTGAAAAAAGTTTAAAGTTCTTTAATCATCAGATACTCATGAAATGGCACTACACCCGCGGAATATTAGGCATATATTTAGAATAATGATAAGCAACAGAATTACATGGCAGTATTAACAACACTGAGTGGTTCAGGTGACAGTGCCATAAACCACACAAGCCAAGCTCCAGTGTTTTATGTCACCACAGCTAAGAGATGTTATTACCACCTAGTAAATTCACACTTGCTTGCCCTTTATTTTGTGAAAGGGTGTATCTAGACCTCCAATGTAATTAACAGGGGAACTGAAATGAGGGATTTGTGATTCATGGTTGAGCTAACTCCCACCGCCATGGTAAATTATTACAAGACTAAACTACAGAATGGAACAATGCACAAATTGTTACTTGTTTGCAGTTGCCATTTGTGTTACCTTTTATTAATAATACAAAAGTCTTAAAGCCGCAGCTTGACAGGAATGTAATCTATGCTGGTCCTCTTCTTTATAGTGGTGGTTGGGTGCTAGATTTTATGGGCTGTTAGAAAGTGTGCTTACTTCCTTATACAAAATATATGGCTTCCAATTTTTTGTAATGTTTCATTGTTGCTCTTGTTTATCACAAGAAATATTATTGTTTCTATTTGGTGCAAACAGGAAATGGTTGGATCACGCTAGCACTGAAAGTGGAGGAGTACTGTTTTGTTATTATTTTATATTGTTTATATTTTATGGAGCACAGCCTTTTTTGCGTCCTTGGGGCCAAAAAGTAAATGTATGACTGGGTCCTTATCCGACCATGGTCATAAGAATTAGGTGAAAAA
The DNA here is from genome assembly GCA_009801035.1 of Oophaga pumilio. Taxonomy (NCBI): domain Eukaryota; kingdom Metazoa; phylum Chordata; class Amphibia; order Anura; family Dendrobatidae; genus Oophaga; species Oophaga pumilio. The sequence continues at coordinate 34,292 of VIAB01015459.1, read as the reverse complement.
TGGACACGTTGTGGAAACCTTTCACTCTGACTGCAATGTGTGCACAGTTCACACTCATTTTCTCTTGTTCCACCATGATCATGCCCTAATTAGCCTGAAAATGTTTCTTAGGGCTCCTTTCCACTTGCGAGCAATACGTCCGATTCTCACATGTGAAATCCTGTTATGATTTGGTAGCTGAGGAGAGCAGGCAAAAA
>VIAB01015458.1:7653-23407 GCA_009801035.1 Oophaga pumilio | reverse complement strand
ATGTATTCTATTACATCTATACAGTTCTCTTTTTAATTCGCAATCACTTCCAAATTAATTTTTGGAGATTTTTTTTTATATAGCCTTTTTAAGATTTATTTTTTATTGTCTTGATAATTCTAGTTTCTCAGTGAACTTTGTATCAGCCATCCAGTGCAATAGTAAAATGGGGTTACACAAGGACTTGGCAGGTCATTTGCCATTAGTGTTGGCAACAGGCCACTTTGCAGTGAAGGACAGTCAGTTGAATCTCTGCCCCAGGATAATGAAATTCTAGCTATCCTGGGTAGGTAGAGATTTTAATTTTAACTACAGTTACCTTTTTATTAATACAATAAAGTTTGCACAAAATAATATTTCTCTTATGTGGTGCTACTACATTTTGGTATGTACTACATAAGCTAATATAAAACCGAGCCAGGACATTAGGGCTGGAATGTTTTTGACTAATTTCATAATTGGTGTTGTCTTTAAATAAAAGTAATTTGCTAATTGAAATGAAATGGGTGGTTCCATGCAAGATTTTCCTTTTTTAGAAAGAAATATTAGGGCTGGGCGGCATTTTACAACTTTAAGAACATCTTACATAACTTAACATTCTGATCAGTAATATTTTAAAAAAGGAAAGATATTACTGAAATGCCTGATACAAACAGGATGGATCATACACTATTAAAGAGAAAAAAAAAGTTGAAGCATAACTCCAAAAGATATTTCAATTGACTATATCTAGATTTAAATTTATTGAAACATCTTATGGAGCGATGCTGCCACTTTTATTTTTATTAGATCTATGTCTGTGACCGAATCCACCAGGTAGCATGCACCCAATCATAATGTAATAGTAGGAGTGCTATTCACTTCTTGTTATCTCTGGATCAAGTATTATATAAGTGGTAGTGTATCAGGGCATTGGAAATAAAATAGACTTTATTTCATAAACGTTATGTAAGAGCTAATCCTGTTGGGGCCCCTAGACACAGAGAAGTCGGCAAAGTGTGTTGATTTTTCAGGAACTGAATGATCATCTAATGTCTATGGAGACCTCCTGGCTATCACCTGAAAGATGATGTTGGGGGTAAAGAAGGATGAATCTTGTTAGTTTTCAATTCCTTATCCTCTCGCTCACTTTTTGTCATTGATTTATCCTGTCTTTTCCATCTGGCCCAGACCGCACGACAACTTCTCCAGCCATGACTCATCTGCAGAGTTTACAGCAAAGACATATTTGACTTTTTACTGTCCCCAAGTATTCTCAAAATGGCATAATTTGCACTCTAGGCTACCAGAGGCTTAGCTAAGGGTTCAGCTCAAGAAGGGAGGGGCAAAACTTCTAAGTGGGTCCCCTAGCCAGCTATCCATGATTACACTACGGTGACGCACTCTAATTGTGAATACAGGAGAATGTCAGCAGATGACCCCCCTGTTACTGAAAACAAATCTATATACAAAGACCTAACACTGATATTACTGACGAATGGTGACCATATAATGCTGCAGAATATGTAGAGATCACAGCTATCGATGTGACTTACAGATGCTGTTCTTTTTTATGGAATCGTTCACTTTTTCCGTATATTCCATCTGGCCCAGACCACCATGACGAATTCTCCAGCTATGACTCATCTGCACAATTTGCAGCAAAGACACATTTGACTTCTCATTGTCATGGTTGTGAACAGGGTTCCCTACCCTGTCCTCGCAGGGTTAATTTTGTTTGGCCTCCTTTTGGTTTGGGGAGGGCTATATATACCCGCCCCTGTCTGGGGCTCCTTATCAGTTATACATTCATTTCTGGCTGTGTGTCTGACCCCCTGGTGTGCTTGCATACTGTTTGTACGTTTGCCTCACAGTGTATGACCCCGTCCATTTTCTTGTTCTGTGCATTGCCTTGTGACTCTGTTATTACTGTCTCTTCCGGCTCTGACTTTTTGGCTTAATTACTCTTACTTCGCACCCGTCTGTCCCATTTGTACTGTACCGCTATCTTTGGCTTCCTGACCCTTGGCTACGTCCTGACCACTCTCCACGTCACCACGACTCAGCTCTCAACCAACCCCCCGGTGGTCACGTGCTTCAGGTCCTGCTCTGCTGCAGATAAGCTCACCGCAGCTCTCCTCTCACACTTCCTGACCTCTTAGTATCTGTGCGCAGACTCCTGCTGTAAGTCTGCTGCAGGGGTCGTGATACTCATATCTCCAGCACTGTCACCATTTATTCGCAAACTGCACAAACTCCTCATCCTGCTGATATCCCAATGCTGAGCTGCTGCTGCCATACATGTCCTTATTACTGGACCTGCTGTGTGGTACAAAAATTAGGCTCCTCTTACTGCCCTACATAATGATGTCCACCACTGTGCCTGTTACAAAGTAAAATGCCTTCTTTCTGCCCTCTAAATGGTAAAAGTGACCCACTACAATATATTAATGCCCTGTTGGAGCTTTGTCTATCATTTTACAGAGAATAGGGAGTTGCATGCCTCTGCATTAAGGGGTGCTGGATATCACAAACGTGTGTGGGGGGGTGCACTGGGTATTGTGGGGGAGCTCTGGTTATCATTATAAAGGGAAAAGGGGCTTTGAATGTCACTACTGTGGGACGGGTATGTGCTGGATGTCACAAATGTTGGTAGGAGGGCACTTGGTGTAATGACTGCGATTCTTTGGGTGGATGTCACCACCGTTTTGGGGGGGCTGAAAATACTACTATGTCAGGGGTCTAAATGCCATTATTGTGGGGTGAGTGTTAACCATGACTAATTTTATGGATTTTCACATAGTTATACATGGTATTATTATTAGTTATTTTCATGGAAATGTGGCTTGTGTCCAGGCTCTCTGAATGTGGCTCTAATGGTAAGAAAGATTGGGGACCTGTTGTGAATAGGCTGGAAATGAGTTCTGAGCAGAAGCTCCCTCTGGTGGTTACAAACGGTACTGGATTGTCCAGTGAAGATTGTGAGGATTGGGAATCAGGTGTTACTGACTGGTCTTATATAAGGGAGTCGCCTTCCCATCAGGGTGGCCGGTGATCAATTGTTCTGGTCTCAATCCTTGATTCCTGTTTCCTTAGTAGCCTGCTGTGTCGTGTCTGAATCTCCTGCTTACAGATAAGACATTTTCTTCTTTTTGTTTTTGTGCTTGATTTTTGCATTTTGTCCTGCACTTCTGTGGGGGCCTTCAGGGTCCCCTCTGGGGGCTTTTGCCCTCTCAGTTCAGTTCAGCCACTGATGTTTGTACATTTGCTTTTTCCAGTTTTTTCAGTGGCTGCTGTTTTGATTTTGGTTACACCAGAGAACTAATTTAGGTGGTAGAGGTCGTGTGATCTCAGGTGTTTTTGAAATTAGTAGAGTTGGTGCTTTTCAGGTTTTTTTGGGATTGCAGTAAGTGCCCTTCCTATCCTTTTCTATTTAGTAAGTTTGGGCCCCAACGTTTGCTCATACTATTTTCTGTCTGTGTCAGTATTTCTTCTTGTCTAACCGCCATTACATGTTTGGGGGCTTTCTATGTTCTTTGGGGATCTGCTCCGGGGCAGATAGCTTTCCTCTTTCTATCTTTAGGTGTAGTTAGTTTCTCAGGCTGTGACGAGGCGTCTAGGACCAACGTAGGAACGCTCCACGGCTGTCTCTAGTTGTGGTGGTTAGTCAGGGTACTGCAATCTCATAGTTTCCAACTGCTCTGGTGTATTGCCTTTTTTACCTGTACTCCTCAGCTACCGAAACATAACAGGGACCACTGAAATAAAATAGTGGCAATTTTTTTATGGTCTATGAGTTCCAACTACAACCCCTAGTTGTAGATGTGTCTAATTTTGGGTGATATGTATATATGAAACATTTTTCTGCATACAGTACAAAAGCTGTGAATGCATGACAGCAAATACCGGTACCTGACAAATAAGAAGTCTATTCCTCATATATTTCAAGACATTTGTATGCCTATGACACATGGTTGTGACATTTTCTAAGAAAATGACATTTAGTGGACATTTTTAGGCATTAATATTGTATAAAGGCATTTTGTTAGACACTCCCTAATACGTAGTTGACTTGTTACCGATATTCAATATTGTTTGATCGCTTATTCTAGCAGTCAGATGATACTTATGTGATCAATGCGCTTTCTCTGTCATGTCAGCTACTACGTAATTATATTACATCCGTAATTTAAGAGGCACTTTGACCTTATGCTGTAATCAGTGTTAGAATGGTGGATTACCTAGATTATTATCTGGTCAGTTGTGCCTTTAAAGGAACCTGTCACCAGGTTTTTCCCGTATATAGTAGGATCAGCACCTGTAAGCCCTCATATACAGCATTCAAGAATGTTGTATATACAGTATGTCTCCAATGCGCATAGAACAAAAAATAGGTTTTATTATACTCACCTACAGCACGGTCTGGTCCAATGGGCATTGCTGATAGGGTCGGAATAGGTTGTCTGGGTTCCACAGGGGGAATGGACTCTTGGGGCCCACCCTACAGCCATTTGAAAATACCTGTTAGCCGTTTTACCCATTATAGTGGAGCGTCGACTGTAAACCACAGGCGGCTCCTGCACATCTACTGTGCACCACCATAACTGGGATGTACAATTATGGTAGTTTGGATTAAAAGATTCTTTGATGAAAACAAGTTATCACCAATATACAGGTTAGTGTTATGATTCGGTAGCTGAGGAGTGCAGGCAATACACCAGAGCAGTTGGAATCTATGAGATTGCAGTACCCTGACTAACCACCACAACTAGAGGCAGCCGTGGAGCGTTCCTACGTTGGTCCTAGACGCCTCATCACAGCCTGAGAAACTAACTACACCTAAAGATAGAAATAGGAAAGCTATCTGCCCCGGAGCAGAACCCCAAAGATAATAGCAAGCCCCCAAACATGTAATGGCGGTTAGACAAGACGAAATACTGACACAGACAGAAAATAGTATGAGCAAACGTTGGGGCCCAAACTAACTAAATAGAAAAGGATAGGAAGGGTACTTACTGCAATCCCAAAAAATCCCTGAAAGCACCAACTCTACTAATTTCAAAATCACCTGAGATCACACGACCTCTACCACCTAAATTAGCTCTCTGGTGTAACAAAATCAAAACAGCAGCCACTGAAAAAAATGGAAAAAGCAAAAGTACAAACATCAGTGGCTGAACTAAACTGAGAGGGCAAAAGCCCCCTGAGGGGACCCAGAAGGCCCCCACACAAGTGCAGGACAAAATGCAAAAAATCAAGCACAGAAACAAAAAGAAGAAAATGTCTTATCTGTTAGCAGGAGATGCAGACACGACACAGCAGGCTACAAGGGAAACAGGAATCAAGGATTCAGACCAGAACAATTGATCACCGGCAACCCTGATGGGAAGGTGACTTCCTTAAATAAGACCAGTCAGTAACACCTGATTCCCAGTCCTCACAATCTTCACTGAACAGACCAGTACCGCTTGTAACCACCAGAGGGAGCCTCTGCTCAGAACTCATCTCAAGCCCATTCACAACAGGTTAGGTAGGTGATAATTTATTGATTGCTGGAATCCGACCATTGGAAACCGCACCGATCGGAAAAATGGGGAACTTTTATCAATGACAGGGAACTTTTATCCCCATTTTACCCCCATTTTAACATGGAGTGGCAGCTGGGATGTCTGATCGCAGTTCCAGAAAAAGCCAAGTGAGGCCCCTTAGTGAATAAATGGATCAGTGGTCAAGTTGTATATGACGCTTCGTACTAATGGTGATAAAAGTTGCGCATTCTGCAGATCAGTGCAGGTCCCAGCTGTCGGACCCCCACCAGTCAATAACTTATCACGACCTAAAAGAGATCACACCAACGATTGCGTCGTTATCGTGATCGCTAACGAGATCACTAAGTGTGGCAGTCTTTGGCCACGTTCACACGTTCAGTATTTGGTCAGTATTTTACATCAGTATTTGTAAGGCAAAACCAGGAGCGGAACAATCAGAAGAAAAGTAATGTATAATAGAAACACGTACAAACAGAGGAAAAGTATAATAGAAACACGTTACCACTTCTGTATTCATCACCCACTCCTGGTTTTGGCTTACAAATACTGAGGCAAAATATTGACCAAACACTGAATGCGTGAACATGGCCTTAGTATAGGTGATTACTTGTTTTCACCATAGAACACCTGTAAGTGCATTTTTGCTACTGTGTAATAGACACAGGACAGGGAAGGGTTAAACGTCCAAGTACTTAATCTCTATTGGAAATCAAGAATCTTTCCCTTATTGATAGCAGAGAGAACAAGTGACCTCCATACATAACACAATCCAATATAACAAGCCCAATAACACCATATACAAGGAACAAATAATGCCACACCATGACCAGACTACATATTGTCACCATATAGTGCCGAACAATTCCACATACAAGGAACAAATACCGCCACACTGTGACCAGACCACTTAGTACTACCACATCATGACCGAATAATAACATATGCAGTGGACAAACACCACCATGCCATAGCCAGACAACATATTACCAACATATAGTAACTGAATAATACTACATACTAGGGATTAATTCAGTCACACCATGACCAGACCAATAGACCATATATTACTACCACATAGTGACCGAATAATTCCACATACAAGGAACAAATACCGCCACACCGTGACCAGATCACTTATTAACACCACATAGTAACCAAATAGTACCACATAAAGGGGACAAATACCACTACACCATGACCAGACCACATATTACCACATATTACCACCACAGAGTGACTGAATACTACCACATACAAAAGACAAATACTGCCACACCATGGCGAGACTACAAATTACCACTTCATAGTGACTGAATAATACCACTTACAAGTAACAAATACTGCTACACTATGACAAAACCACATATTACCACCACATAGTGACCGAATAATACCACATACAAGAGAAATATACCACCACATCATGACCGAAACACATATTAACACCAAATATTGACCGAATAATACAATACTGATCATTAATAAAAAACACAATACTAATAACACTAATATTACCATTAATGACATTATACACAGGAGCTCTGAATATAGTTTCAGTGTACAGGTAATGCAGTGATCATCAGTGACATTATACACAGGAACTCTGCACATAGTCTACAGTATATAGTGTCAGTGTACAGGTAATACAGGAAATCTCCAATGACATCATACACAGGAACTCTGTATATAGTATACAGTGTATAGTGTCAGTGTACAGGTAATGCAGAGATCACCAGTGACATTATACACAGGAGCTCTGTATATAGTCAGTGTACAGGTAATACAGTGATCACCAGTGACATTACAGTATATACAGAGCTCCTGTGTATATAGTGTAAAGGTAATACAGTGATCATCAGTACCATTATAGACAGGAGTTCTTTATATAGTGTACAGGCAATAAAGTGACAACCGGTGACATTATACACAGGAGCTCTGTATATAGTGTACAGGTAATACAGTGACCACTGATGACAGTATACACAGGAGCTCTGTACATAGTATACAGTGTATAGTGTCAGTGTACAGGTAACTCACTGACTCACCAGTGATGTCTGTAGTTGAAGTATTTAATCTTCACTTTTCTTCTTCATCCAGTGCAGACAACTATCACTTCTTCCAGCCAGGACTTTTCTTTGCAGAAAATAAGACACTGAAGCCAATCGCTTCCAGAGCACATTCCCCTCTTTTTGCTTGACTTCTACACATACGATCAGGGAAAGCTTTGGCCCACAGCCCCCTATGCCCCTCTTAGCTGCTCAGCCCTGTTCCTCCAAAACCAACTTCTCCACCACGACAGAAGATCAGCTCTCCACCCTCCTTTCAAGATCACACCTCACCACTTGCACACTTGACCTGCTCTCGTCCCACCTCATCCCTAACCTCGCCACAGTCTTCATCCCTACTCTAACACACCTCTTCAACCTCTCACTTACAAATGGTGTGTTCCCCTCATCCTTCAAACATGCCTCGATCGCACCCATCCTCAAAAAGACCTCCCTTGACCCATCCTCTGCGTCTAGCTATCGCACAATATCTCTTCTCCCTTATGCCTCAAAACTACTGGAACAGCATGTCCATCTTGAACTGTCCTCCCACCTCTCCTCTTGCTCCCTCTTTGACTGCTTGCAATCAGGCTTCCGACTGCATCACTCAACTGAAACTGCCCTAACTAAAGTCACCAACGACCTACTAACCGCCAAGAGCAAGCGACACTACTCTGTCCTCCTTCTCCTGGACCTATCTTCTGCCTTCGACACTGTGGACCACTCCCTCCTGCTCCAGATTCTCTCATCTCTGGGCATCACAAGCTTGGCCCTATCCTGGATCTCATCATATCTAACAGATCGAACATTCAGTGTCTCCCTCTCCCACACCACCTCCTCACCTAGCCCCCTCTCTGTCGGTGTTCCTCAAGGCTCAGTTCTAGGACCCCTACTCTTCTCCATCTACACCTTCGGCCTGGGACAGCTCATAGAATCCCACGGTTTGCAGTATCATCTCTATGCCGATGACACGCAGACCTACCTATTTGGATCTGACCTCACCTCCTTACTGGCAAAAATCCCACACTGTCTGTCCGCTATTTCAGCTTTCTTTTCTGCTTGCTTTCTAAAACTGAACATGGACAAAACAGAATTCATCATCTTTCCCCAATCTCACCTACCCCTCCATAAGACCTATCCCTCAATGTCAACGGCTGCTCACTTTCCCCGGTGCCTCGGGGTGATCCTCGACTCTGCCCTTTCTTTCAAGCCACATATTCAAACCTTAGCATACTCCTGCCGTCTCAAACTCAAAAATATTTCCCGTCCCCGTGCATTCCTTGACAATGACACCACAAAAACACTAGTGCATGCCCTTATCATCTCCCGCCTTGACTACTGCAACCTCCTACTCTCTGGCCTCCCCTCTAGCACTCTGGCACCACTCCAATCCATCCTACATTCTGCTGCCCAACTAATCCACCTGTCTCCCCGTAATTCCCCAGCCTCTCTCCTATGCTAAGTCCTTCATTGGCTTCCTATTGTCCAGAGGCACCAGTTCAAAACCCTAACTATGACAAACAAAGCCATCCACAACCTGTCTCCTCCATACATCTGTGACATGGTCTCCCGCTACTTACCCTCGCGCAACCTTCGATCCTCTCAAGATCTCCTTCTCTACTCTCCCCTTATCTCTTCTTCCCACAACCGCATACAAGACTTTTCCCGTTCCTCCCCTATACTTTGGAATTCTCTACTCCAACATATCAGACTCTCGCCTACCATGGAAATCTTCAAAAAGAACCTGAAGACCTACCTCTTCCGACAAGCCTACAACCAACAGTGATCCTCAGTCTACTGAACCGCCGCACAACCAGGTCTACCCTCTCCTAGTGTATCCTCACCCATCCTCTGTAGATTGTGAGCCTTCGCGGGCAGGGTCCTCTCTCCTTCTGTACTTATGTGTGTCCTGTATTGCCCATACTTGGCAGAAAAGGTTTTTGAGGGCACCACAAAAAATGAATATAAAGCAGGGATCTATGACTACATGCTATAATGAACATGTGTAGCAAGGAGAAAAAGTAGCATGTATGCAAAGTCACGATCAACCTCAAAAAATGATGAAAGTAAAGAAATCAGTATGTGTAAAAATATAAACAAATTTTATTGATACAAAAAGCACACTAATCGACAGGAAAACAAATTAAAAACATTTAAAAAAGGACCATAAAGAGTCCATGTTGAAACACCAAAGATCCATGTGAGGATCCACTGAACAAACTCCCAAAAAGGAACTGGCTATAGCAGAGACACATGTGTTGCACAATATAATCAATATACAAATAACAGCACAAAACTGTGTAGCAAAGATGGAAACGCATATAAATAAGTGCAATCACTGTGAATGACAATAAAGACACCTAAACAGACAATGTAACTGAAGGTGAAAAAAATCCATGAATATAATGGAAAATTGCAGCTAAAGAGAAAATAAATGGATGCCTTCCTAGAAATGTAAAAACCTCTGTGAACACTATAGGCACACTAAAGACACTATAGGAAAAATACCCAAGTGGAGGTAACAAGAAAGTGCATAAATGGTAACCTCATGGAAATAAATCCGGTATCAAAATAACTGCTTGCCCAAAAAATAAATAAATCATGAATAACAATGGCAACAATGGCAACCACTATTGATCCTGCAAATAACAAGATTAGCTCAAGTGAAAATGCCGCAATGAAAAAAAATGTGCCATGTCTCTATAAAATAATAGAGACACAAGATAGACCTGCAGCCAGCATGGATGAAAATGGGAGAGTGTGCCCCACGAGTATCGCCACTTGGGGGCGTGGCTTCCTCAGGGGAAAGTGTGTATTGCCCATACTTATCTATATTCGCCCCCTCTCACATGTAAAGCGCCATGGAATAAATGGCGCTATAAAAATGAATAATAATAATAATAATACACTATGTCTGATGAAGAAAAAAAGTGACATAGTGCAGCCCTGTATTGTAACAGGATCCCCATTTTGTTCCCCCCATGGAAGACAGTATCCTCAAAAGTAAATTAAATTACAGCAGTAATACTGCCCCTGATTGGCCCCTACAGTAATTATGTCCCCACTTGCCACCATAAACCAATAATGCATGTTCCTCATCCTGACCTCCATACAGTAATTATGTCATCCCTTTATTTAAAACAGTCCCAAATCCTTGACCCCATTATTTAATTTCCCCATCCTGGGCCCTTTTATTTAATGTCACCATGCTAGGCCCCTATCTTGCCCCCATCCTGAACCCCAGTATCCACATCCTGGGCCCATTCCAGTAATAATGTCTCTATCATGGGCCTATTCCAGTAATAGTGTCCCCATCCTGGGTCCCTTCCAGTAACAATTTCCTCATTCTGGGCCCTTTCCAGTAATAATCTCCCCATCTTGGGCCCCTTCCTGCAATAATGACCCTATTTTGGGCCACTTCCAGTAATAATGTCCCCATCCTGGGCCCCTTCCAGTAATAATTTTATCATCCTGGGCCCCTTTATTTAATGTCCCCATCCTGGGTCCCTATGTTGCCCCGTCCTTAGCTCCTATGTCCACTTTAATAATGTCCCCTTCCTTGGTCCCTGCATCAGCTCCGATGTCCACTACCCTGCCCAATCAGAGGGGGAAAAAAATATTATTTTTACCTTCCTGTGTTCCCCCGGAGTCTTCTTGTGGCTTCATATTCGGCGTGGTCGTTAAAATGGCCACCGATTGCAGCTCTGATAGGGTGTATTATGGGCTCCATATATTGCTCCATACTGTTTTAATGGGCCCCACATATTGTTCCATACAGAATAATGGGCCACATATATTGCACCATGCAGTATATTGGCCCCATATAATGCTCCATACAGTATAATGGGCCACACATAGTGCTCCATACAGTATAATGGACCCCACATAGTGTTCCATACAGTATTATGGGCCCCACATAGTGCTCCATACAGTATAATGGGCCCCATATATTGGTCCATATAGTATAATGTCCCCAATATAATATTCTATAACGTATATTGACCCCATATAATGCTCCATACAGAATAATTGGCCACAATATATTGCTTCATGCAGAATAATGGACCCACATAGTGCTCTATACAGTATAATAGGCCCCATATATTGCTCCATACAGTATAATTGGCCCCATATAATGCTCCATACAGTATAATGGGCCCCATATAATGCTCCATACAGTATAATGGCCCCATATATTGCTCCATGCAGAATAATGGCCCAACATAGTGCTCCATACAGTATCCAGGGCACCATATATTGCTCCATATATCATAATGGGCCCCATATATTGCTCCATACAGTATAAATAGCCCCATAAAATGCTCCATACAATATAATGTGCCCCATATAATGCTCCATACAGTGTAATGGGCCCCATATAATGCTCCACACAGTATAATGGGCTCCATATATTGCTCCATACAGTATATAACGCCCCCTTTTATTGCTCCATACAGTATTTAATAGTCCCATGTATTGCTCCATAAAGTATAATGAACCCCATATATTGCTCCATACCGTGTATAATGGCCCCATATAATGCTACATACAGTATAATGACCCCATATAATGCTACGTATAGTATAATGTCCCCATACATTGCTCCATACAGTATAATGGCCCCACATAGTGCTCCATACAGTATAACGGGTTCCATATATTGCGCTATACAGTATAATTAGCCCCATATCATGCTCCATACAGTATAATGGGCCCCATATAATGCTCCATACAGTACAGTGGCCTCATATATTGCTCCATGCACAATAATAGCCCCACATAGTGCTCCATACTGTATAATGGACCCCATTTATTATCCCATACAATATAATAGACTACATATAATGCTTCATACGGTATACTAGCGTTATAGCGTTACAGTAGGATACTGTGTGCATGACATAGGGATGACATAGGGAAAAACCTGGTGACAACTTCCTTTTAACTCCTTGGCATCACAGCGAGTTTTCGCCTTCATGCCAGACCATGACTTTGTCATATGAGTGCTTGTTGTTTTTGGATGAGTTGTGTTTGTCATTGTCATCAGTTTGGGGTACATATAACCTATTAACAAACTTTTATTAACTCATTATGGGAAGGAATATAAAACACAACAATTCTGCTGTTTTAAATTTGCTGCGCTGCACAAATGAACTGTTAACTAAGTGTCAGTACAAATATAGCAATACCAAATTTCCATATTTTTATTTACTTTGTATCATAAACATACTTATTGAAAAAAATCATTTTATTTTGGGGTTGCCATGTTCTGAGAGTCATAAGCATCACAATCGTCTGTAAGTGGAGCTGTATGAAGACTTGTGTTTTGCCTGATAATATGTAGATTTCATTGGTATTATTTTACGGGAAAAGTATATTTTTAATAAATTTTTGTTAACTCCTTAGATGGCAAAAAGAACTAAAAAATTCAATTTCATATTTCTTTTTCTTTAATTTTTTAACACCATTCACCATTCACCGGTGGTGCGGGAGCTCCGCCGGCATTTTGTGAAAGCCTGGAGGCTCCTGCACATCCATTACTGCGATGCGGTGGCCTCCGGGAAAATGGCCACAGGGGGCGGCACATTTTCAGATTGAGATCTTGTCTCCTGAGATCTCAATCTGCTGCGATGCGGCAGCCTCCGGGAAAATGGCCGCCCGGGGTGGCGAATGCTCAGATTAAGATCTCGGCAATGAGATCTCGTCCCTTGGCGGCCATTTTCCCGGAGGCCACCGCATCACAGCAGATTGAGATTTCGCATCGCAGCAATGGATGTGCGGGGCCTCCGGGCTTTCACAAAATGCTGGCGGAACACCCCCGCACCACAGAGCACCATCGCAGCACCAGCCACTCCGCATTTCCCAGAGGCCAGCCACACCAGCCAGGGATGTGATTTTCCAGAGGCCACCGCACCTGCCGCACCAGCCTGGGATGGGATGGGAGTCATACCGCTGGACCACCGAACACCTCATGTGACCACGCTCCACCAGCGCTGCAGATCCCCCCTCGGTAAGCTGAATTCGGACTATAAGGCCGGGGTCACACTTGCGACTGCAATGCGAGAAACTCACGTGAGTCTCTCGCCTTAGTACCTGGCACTGCCGCCGGCACTCGGAACGGAGCGTTCAGCTGCATAGAAATACATGCAGCCGCACTCTCCAGTCCCGAGTGCCGGCGGCAGTGCCGGCTATTGAGGCGAGAGACTCGAGCACTTTTCTCACATTGCAGTCGCAAGTGTGACCCCGGCCTTAGACGGACCCCAATTTGAAACATTCATTTTTTCCCTATTTTCCTTTTGAAAATTTAGGGTGCATCTTATGATCCGGTGCGTCTTATAGTCTGAAAAATACAGTATTTACTATGTTTACTATGTTTTTTTTTCTGTTTTGCTATTTTTTCACAAGAAGGGACTTAACAAAAAAGGCTACAGCCAACAGCCTCCGCTCACATTATAATGAACAGCTCTGAATAAGCGTAAACGTAAGCGGTGAATATAGCTGCTCCATGCATGCCCATGACTGAAAGCCAGCGGCTCCCATAAAAAAATAAGATTATTTTCTCCCGGTGAATACACTTTCTGTATGGCGGCCAGGCAGAATTTTAATGCTACTTCACTGCGGATTAACACTATATCTGCAGGCAAATAGCATTTTCTGACATGACAGGTTCTCTTTAAATTGACCAAGGTCATTCCCATGCTTCCCCAGTTCCTCTGCGGACTAGGCAAAGTTAGACATAAGTCATTTTGCTTAGGATCCAATCTAAAAAGTACCTGCCTTGTCCTTAGCAGACGGCCTCACAAATTTTGTTCAATTGTGTGCAAAGAATCTTACATTTTAACATGTGTAGCAATAATGGAATTTATATATGTAATGTTTGCATTGCTGTGGCATAATATTTATATGTAAGTGTCTGTATTGCAGCTAAAGCAAACTTTCACCTTCTTTTTCATGTAATAATATAGATAATGCTGGCCATATCTCATATGTACTGTTATGGTCAGATATTTGTCAGTGTAAAAACAGTTTCATCAATGCGGCACCCAAGAGTCCCTAAATAAAGTTAGTTTGCCAGGGTTGTCTGCAGGTCGAGTACATGTTATGCAGAAAAATAGTTGACATTTTTCAGTGTAAGTATCACTTCCAAAACTAATAGTGAGTGACCAGAATTTTGATGATCAAAAACATTTCCACAGATCAAAGCCTTTTAGCGACTATATGCACTCAGATTTGTGTTATGCCCTTAGGATGGTACAAGAGGTAATATAATGTTAAAGTGATGACACACTAAAAAACAACTGTGCTAGACGATCACATGTAGAAACTGCTCAGTGTGAAAAACATTGTGCTTTACTGAATGTTATGGAGAAAAGAACATAATATATTATTCAATGTCTAGATGAGCGATTTCTAAAAAATGTAAGAAGAATTAAAACAATGGATATAAACAAGACTAATGCCTGAATCATTAGTACTCATCATCGCTCATCTGGAAGAATGAAATGAGCAAAGATCTGTAAGCAGTTCCTGAGAAAAAGTCAATACAGGAATATAACGTTAACGGCGTGAAGCCTCACCGGTTCAATTACCAAGATAGCGCTTACTGTCTTGAGTACAGACATGTCAAATGTAATAGTAGCTGTATTTTATCAAGAGAGAAAAAAAATCCAGAGATATGAAAAAAGAATTTTTGGAACACCTGTCATGTTTCTCTGTCCCAGGTATAACATTTTAAAGGTGATATTAATGCGACGGATGCCAGCTGTAATTTGATGACTTAAAGGAACTTGGCTATGTTCAACAAGAACATTACGTATTAATACTTCTTCGTATAGGACATCAGGTTTGTTCATTAAGTTCCATAAGTTCTTGCAGGTTGTAAGTAACTAAAAGGGAAGCTATCATCAGAAAATAACATATTTCTTTAATCAGGTTTTTATGTTACATTTATTTATTTTTTTAATTTTTTTTTTCCATATCACAAAATAAAATAAATCATTTTGCAATTTTTTACACTGGCAGTTGGCACTTTTTAAGACTTATACTTCCTGCTTTTTTTTAGAAAGAATGTTCATCTGTCTCCTAACCATCCGAGGCAGGATTACTATGACAGGTAACACCCCTATATACAGATGATAATACACTGTGTGCAGAATTATTAGGCAAATAAGTATTTTGATC
>VIAB01015457.1:52666-63292 GCA_009801035.1 Oophaga pumilio | reverse complement strand
ATTGCCGTTTTTGCCTGCTCTCCTCAGCTTCCAAAACATAACAATAAACCTCCTTAGCCATCTTTCCTTGACTCTTCCCAAAGCTGTCCTGCCTCCGCTCCCACCTTCCTCCAGTCAAGGCATTTCCAAGGCTGTTTTTTCTTCCTTTCCCCCTGTGTATTCTATCAGGTGCTTCCACTAGGCCCCATGCTGTTACATTGAATGAGATGTAGGTCAATATCGGAAGGGAAAAGAAGAAAGAGGTGAAGTTTGGAGAACCAGACAGAGAAACATAGAGCAGGATCGGGACAGATACGGGGAGAGCCGGGAAGAGCAGAGTATAAGAGTATACTACCTTTTAACCTCTTCCTGTACCTCAGAATCAACCTCAATTGCATCTGGCTTTGAGATAAGCAAGTTGCCTAAAATTAGTATATGATTGAATCCATGAAGTTTGATGAATTTTGGGAAATTCTAAATAATTTTTACTTCATTTTGGTTCACTCATCTTATACAGATTTTGTAACTTTCATTATTTATAAGGCGATTGGATTCTGTTCCTCAATATTGTACATTGAAAAGTGCTCAGATAATACTATCTATTAAGATAATACTCAGATAATACTATCATTTAAGTAACATATGAAAATACAGACTATGAAACATCAAAACTTTTTTTCTTGAACCTTTATATTTCTTCCATTCTTTTATTTCATTTGTATAACCTTTGTTCCTCGTCCCCACTTTACAAAGTTTGTCCTAATGATACAGTACTACCATGGACGTTTTTGTATGACAAGGTTGTAGAACTCGAGACACAATATTGATATTCATTCTTTGTTCCAGAAAATCCCTTTAATGATTTCAAGGAGACCCTACTGTATGAAAAGTTAGTATTAAGTCAGCTATACAGAAACATAGGAGTCATGAATCTAGCCTTTCCATTCATTTGATTTTGATGAACTAAACATATGACCCATGCATATCAATACACACAGAATGTGCCTTGGCAGAAAATCCAATTGTTCTAGATTCCAGAGCAACCTTTCTTGCATATGATACATTGTATTTTTTACTTTAAAGTTTTACTGGCTGCATCTTATATTAGAGGGCTGTTGATGTTGTAATATAAAGTGTGACTATTTTTACTGAATCCAAAACAGGTTCTTCCTATATTAAGTTTTTACTTTACTTCAATTTCATTTTATATGGTACTTATCACACCAAAAGCCACTACATTGAATAGCCAATCTTCTCATGTTCCTTAATGGATTTTAAGCTTTAAGTAAAATACCAGGCAGTAATATATAGTAATTTCTGTCAGCTATAGTTTACATTTCTCTGGTTTATTATTGGCCAAAATATTTCAAGTGTTCCTTGAAAAGCCTTGTAAAATCCTGTAGAGACCAAAAAGGTGTAAGTTTACTACCAAGATAGTTTTCCTCATACCACAGAATGTAAGTCACTGATGACCCAAGGTCAATATTTAAAATATTATCGCACTGCCGCTTTTTGTCTATGCCTGTATTTTTCATTGAAAAAGAAGGATACTTTCTAGTTATATATTTATATGCTAATACTAAATATAACACTAACATGATTGAAGATAAACTCTTGAGTGTTAGAGCATTCTGTTATAATATGTCCAAATTAAAGGGATTCTGTCACCCCAATATTGCCATATCAGATAAAGATATGGCTGAGTAGTGCGTCCCATAACAAAGCTAACGGTAGGTATCATATATCCTGATACCCCCGTTTTCATATCAAAATAACTTTGTAAACTTCGGTTTTTGCGCTGTCAATCACGGTGGTCAGGTCAGGAGGGCGGCGTTTTCTCTCTCTCTCCCCTCCCCCCCCTCGGCATCAGTTGCGTATCGCCGTCTGTGAATCCCACAGACGGCGTTCGGCTTCCCGAAATTGCGCAATTCAAATTCGGGCCGGCGCATGCGCAGTGTGCTTTGCCCAACAATGGGTAAAGCATATAATCAGTACAGCGCATGTGCTACTCTTTCCTTGCCCCGGAAATGACTGCTTGCCTTGGATGACTTCTGGGGCAAGGAAAGAGTAGCGCATGCGCTATACTGATTATATGCTTTGCCCAGTTGGGCAAAGCACACTGCGCATGCGCCGGCCCGAATTTGAATTGTGCAATTGCGGGAAGCCGAACGCCGTCTGTGGGATTCACGGCGATACACAACTGATGTCAAGGAGCGGGGGGGAGACAGAGAAAACGCCGCCCTCCTGACCTGACCACCGTGATTGACAGCGCAAAAAACGAAGTTTACAAAGGTATTTTGATATGAAAACGGGGGTATCAGGATATATGATACCTACCGTTAGCTTTGTTATGGAACGCACTATTCAGCCATATCTATATCTGATATGGCAATATTGGGGTGACAGATTCCCTTTAAGTCTCATAATTGCAACTATCAGAGATGCCAATGATTTAGCTCATGCTGCTGATACTTATTAATTTACTTATTAACATTATTTAGCTACTTTCCAGCTCAATATTACTTCTGCATCCCAACCTACATCTCCCCAAAAAAGATTTTCAAAACAAAAGATGACTTGTCTACTATTTTAGTCTAAGTTAACTGATCACGTCATCCTTATTATAGCAGATGTGTTGTATTTCAGGTTCTACTCCTACTCTTGTTAGTGCAGCTCTCCTCACATGTTGCACAACTCTTCTGTCTCCAAAATGGCTGCTGATGAAGGAGCATGTGACTATCCTCCACGAATTGAAAAACATCTTTCACAAGCAGAATGTTTTTAAATTAGAGGAAGCTGAAGGATCGGTTTTGTCCCATGGCGTTCCATCAGGAAATAGGAGAGTTGTGCAGTCTATGAGGAAGCCTGCATTATAAAGTACATAATGTATTACTTATATATTAGTAAGTTCCACAAATCATGTCTTCCACACACTGTATTTGTTAAACTAAGTGACCTCCTTTAATATCTATTAGCTGAAAATTTCCAGAAAAAAACCATCTGACTTAATTTAGGTATCCCAACCTTGATATTTATAGTATAGTATAGTATATCCCCAATATGAGATTTTAAAGGGAACCCATGAAAAACACTATTTACCTGCAAATATGGGCTTAATGTGCAGGTTCATAGTGTTCTGAATCTGCCTGGAACCTGCCCCTCTGCCGGGATGAAATGAACTTTATTCTCCTCGGCAGGCTCGCTCTTTCAGTCACAGTGATCATGCTCCTGTGCACAGAAAGCGAGGGCTTTAGCCATGCCCTGATCACTGACTGACAGAGGCTCAGTATTAGAAACGGCTGTCAGTCAGTGTCGGGGGTACGGGTACAGTCGCTGTTCTCTATACACAGAGTGAAGACTGAACCTGCGCCAACGCCACCCCCATGACTCAAACCCAAATGCAGATGGGCAGGTTCAGGATGCTATTAACCTGCAGATTAACTCATATCTGAAGATCAACAGTGTTTTTTCAGGTGACAGGTTCCCTTTAAAAAGACAAAGAAATAGAAATAGCCAGATATGACTCTGAATCCCAGTACATTTCTATATATAAATATTGGATTTTAGTCATAGGTTGGCAAAAGGAAGAGTGAAGAAATAGGTTCTCTGGAATTGAAAACCATAAGTTTCCCTTATTTCTTCATTGTGTAGTGTAGAATTGAATTGTATGACATCGATAGAAAGGGTTTACCAGTACAAGGAGTCATCCTAAACTATTCCATATTGTAACATAAGTGAGTGCAAGTGAAAGAGTGCCAGCTATCACACTCTTACCAGGGAACAGAACAGATGAAAGGGATTTGTGAGGTCTGGTGGCTACAGTGGTCTATATTCATATAGATAATTCTATAGCATAGTTCTGTAGCTGAATTAGCAGTGGGACATGCAGAAGGGAAAAATTATGAGCTCTGAAGGACATAAAAATAAAGGGTGTTACAATAACACAGAGAGAGCTTGACAACAATGATCAAGTTAGAGACGTGAGAGAACAGAGAGATTACTGAGATGCTACAAGCACAATTTCTTGCAAAGTCACATACAAAGAAGTCATTCAGCTCTATGGCCATGGGAGATGACACATAGAGATATCTAAAGTGTCAAAATCAGCTTTAACAATATAAGAGGAATCTTCTTCCTCCATCCAACGATTTTATAAAGTAACGAAAATATTGGAAACAGGGAAGTAATATTGGCTAAAAGATTTGTAAGAAATAAAAGTGCACATCAAAGAGGTAAATGTCATAGAAGAATAATGGTTGTGTTCAATGGCAAACTTGTAATGATTGCATTAGCTACATACTTTATATTAGGTATTACACATATAAGTGACAATATACTGTAAATTCATATTATTATGATAACAGTGATTATTATTATTATTAGACATTTACAAACAGCACTGTAGACAACATAGGGTGTTATGGAGGCCGTATAGCAGAAATTGTATTGGGTCACAGATGCTTTAAATTACCCATCTGGTAGAAATATTTTGTAGCACACTAAGGTTAAAGAGGATCTGTCAGCTATTCAGACATGTCTGTTTTATAGACATCAGTGTCTCAATTTGTGGAGGGACAAGTTCGAGTCAATTTTCCTGTAGTTCATGGTTTCATGCAAATTCATACATTTCGAGATTCAATTTTCTTTTGCTGAAAAACTTGCAGTCGTTCCAACACACCTGAAGCATCAGAGAGTGTACTCATCTCAATTTGCATTGCCACTCAGGCCTCCCATAATCCCCTGCAGTCATGCCATCTATCTATTATGATACCTTGTACAGTGGTGGTCAGTACCCATGCCATCTGAGACCAGCGGTTCCCAGTGGAGCACAGTTTATACGGTATAGTCGTTTTCCATCTACAGAGTCATTGGGTCTCTCTCTTCTTTAATATGTAAGCTCTTCTGTCTATTTGGATTCTCTCTTTCTCTCTTCTGTAGAGTGTAAACTCTTATGGTCAGCTGGTGTCCTCTTTATCGCTCTTGTTTACATTCTGTATATACACGCCACAATATCACTTTTCCTGTGCTGTAAAATGTGTTTTGTTCCCAGTATCTGTATTATTATGTACTGCACAGTGACACTTCTCCTCTCCCGTACACTTGGTTGTAATTCTCAGTTACTGCATTATTCTGTATATATACACAGTACAACTTTTCCTGTCCTGTATACTGGGTGTAATGCTCAGTATCTGTTCATATACACTGCACATTACTACTTCTTCTGTCCAGTATACTAGGTGTAATTCTCAATATATGTATTATCTGGAATGGAATACATACTTTGCACAGTACCACTAGACCTGTCCTGTATACTGGGGGCAATTATCAGTGTTATTATTCTGTATATCTATATATAGTGGTAACAATAAGTATTTGATAAACTGCATATTTTGCAATATAAAAATAAAAACCCAAAAATCACATTTTATGATTTTTAAGTAAATTGTATTTTATTACATAAAATAAGTATTTGATCACCTACCAATCAACAACAATTCTGGTGATCACAGACCTCCACTTCCTACTCTGCACTCATTAGCTGTATAAAAGACACCTGTCCACATAAGCAATCACACTCCAACCTCTCTACCTTGGTCAAGACGAAAGGGTTGTCTAAGAACACCAGGAACGAAATTGTAGACCTGCATAAGGCTGAGATGGGCTACAGGACAATAGGCAAGCGGCTTGGAAAGAAGGCAACAACTGTTGGTACAATTATTAGGAAATGGAATAAATACAAGATGACTGTCATTCTTCCTCGACCTGCGGCTCCATTCTTACCCCTTGCCTTGTGGGGTAAGAATGATTCTGAGAAAGTTCAGGAATCAGCCCAGAACTACAAGGGAGGACCTGGTCAATTACCTGAAGAGAGCTGGGACCACAGTCTCAAAAGTTACCTTTAGTAACACACTACATCGTCATGGATTAAAATCTTGCAGTGCTTACACCAGCACCCTTCAGGGCCCTGCTCACGTTCAGCAATGACATCTGGATAATCCAGAGAAGGCATTGGAGAAGGTCATGTTGTCATATAAGACAAAAATAGAACTTTTGGGCATCAACTCCACTTGAAATGTTTGGAGGAAGAAGGATGAGTACAATCCCAAGAACACAGTCCCAACCATGAAGCATGGTGGGTGAAAAATCATACTTTTGAGAGTGATTTTATGCAAATGGGACATCATGGATTTTGTCATGTGTCGCGAGATTTTGACCAACATTCTATTTCACTGAGTAAAATCATTGCAGATGGGTTGTGTCTGGGACTTCCAGCTTGACAATGACCCGAAACATACAGCCTAGGCACTTATGAGTAGCTCCGTAAGAAGCATTTCACTGTCATGGAGTGGCCTATCCAGTCTAAATATCTGAACCCAATAGAAAATCTTTGGAGTGAGCTGAAACTCAATGTTGCCCAATGACAGCTCCGAAACATGAAAGATCCAGATCCAGAAGGTCTGTTTGGTGGAGTGGGACAAAATCCTTACTGCAGTGTGTGCAAACTTGGTAAAAAAAAAGCTACCGGAAACATCTATAATTGGAAACCAAGATTTCTGTACCGAATATTAAGTTCTGTTTTTCAATTGTATCAAATACTTATTTCATGCAATAAAATGCAAATTAATTATGTGAAAATTATACAATGTGATTTTCTGGATATTTATTTTTAAGATACTGTGTCTCACAGTTGAAATCTACCTAAGATAAAAATGACAGACCTTTCCACTGTTTGTAGGTGGGAAAATTTGCAAAATCGACAGTGCATCAAATACTTATTTTCCCCACTGTATATATTACATATACAGTGTATCCTCTTGACGTAGAGGCAGCATTAGACTTGATGATGGTCAGTTTATTTGTTGGGTTTAATATTTTCTATATCTGCAATCCTATGGGCAAATACAGTAAATATTAGTTCTGAGCCAACAGTTTAAAGACATTATCTAAAGTTTGGAAGTTATTTCCTGTGTCTGGGATAGTGGATAACTTTCCGATCACTGGGTATCTGACAGCTAGAACCCCCACTAACGCCGAGAATCGGGGCTCTAAAGTGCCCTGTGTGAATGTAGCGCTAATCATGAGCACTGTAGCTTCATTCATTTGTGATTCCTCAAACAACCACTTTAAGAGAATGGTGAGTGGTGTGACTAAGTAAAGCAAAATTATCTGAACCTTGCATTGTGCCTTAAAGTGGGGGGGGAGGTATAGTACGCGGGCTGGTCGTATTTGTGTGCCAAGGCTGCTTTTTTGTACTGCCATTCTTTACTTGAATATAGTCAAGCGCACTCATTTAACAGTCCGAAATAAGCTTATTTAAAACACCTTTACTGTTTCTGTATGCTGATTCATGTTAGAATTTGGGGTCCCACTTTAAATTTTTGCCCAGGTCCCCATTTTGTCTAAATCTGGTCCTTCATATAGTGTTATTTATTGTTATTACAGTTATAGAATATTAGTTTCTGCGGATAGAAGAAACACATGAAACACAGAAGCAGAACATTTTACACAAGGTGAACCAGGTCATGCAGCACTGTACGTATGCCTTCCATATAGTTCATTATTTAAAATGCTACATAGAACTCTGTAACCTTCCCTGACCACAAGAAATGAGTTTGCCAGGATTAAACACAGGTGTACACACAGCAAGGAAGTGAAAATGTGATTGTGAGTTGTGTGACGACAGTTTTGTCTCCCTGATACATTTATCTCCTATCACATTCGTTCATCTGGTGCTTGAATTCTACTTTCTGTTTGATATTATACTGATATGTGCCACAAAGAAACATTTTCCTTTCGTGATATAATATATGTATTACTGCACTATAGTAAAATTCCAAATATTTACAAATTGAGCAATAGTCAATCATTTATTTCCTATTATTTGAACAAATATAGGCTGTATGTGAGGTATGTTTCTAGTTTTTTTCGCGACGTAAGTGGACTACGGATTAGATCAATGAAGACAAACATGCATTGCTTTACTTAGCTTGTATCATGCTCTTACATAATATTAATGAGAACAGAAGCATGATTCCAAAAAATATTTCCAAGACTATAAACAATACAAGATCACTGCACATTTTACATCAGGTCAATTAATTTTTTTTCTCCTGTTTTGTTATTTTTAACACTAGAACTACTGAGGTAGTCATTTTGACTACTTTTCACTATGTGCGAAGTAGACAAAATGACTACCTCAGTAGTTCTAGTGTTAACCCCTTAATGACCAGAGGTATTTCCGTTTTTGCGTTTCCATTTTTTGCTCCTCTTCTTCCCACTGCCATAACTTTTTAATTTTTCCGTCAATATGACCATGAGAGGGCTCATTTTTTGCAGGACGAGTTGTAATTTTGAACGGCACCATTGATTTTACCATATCATGTACTGGAAACAGGAACAATTACAAATGCAGTGAAATTGCAAAACAAAGTGCAATTCCACAATTTTTGGGGGGATTTTTTTTAACCATGTTCACTAAATGCTAAACTTGACCTGCCTTTATGATTCTCCGGGTCATTACAAGTACACAGACACCAAACATGTCTAGGTTCTTTTTATTTAAGTGGTGGTGAAAAAAGATTCTATATTTGTTTGAAAATAAAAAAAATGTTGCCATTTTCCAAGACCCGTAGCGTCTTCATTTTTCAGAATCTGGGGCCAGGTGAGGGCTTATTTTTTGCACGCCGATCTGACGTTTTCATTGATACTATTTTGTTGTGTATATGATCTTTTGAACGCCCATTCTTGCATTTTATTGCAATGTTGCAGCGATCAAAAAAACATAATTCTGGGGTTTCGATTTTTTTTTCTCGCTACGCCGTTTGCCGATTGGATTAATTATTTTTATATATTGATAGATCGAGCGATTCTGAATGCAGCGATATCAAATAAGTGTATGTTTGATTTTTTTATTGTTTTATTTTGAATGGAGACAAAGGAGGGTGATTTGAACTTTTACATTTTTTTATGTTTTTAAAAACTTTTTTTTTTTACTTTTTTCTTGCTTCAATAGTCCCCATGGGAGACTAGAAGCAGTGATCATCCGATTGCTTGTGCCACATAGAGCAGGGCCGCAGCAATGCTCTATTTAGCAGATATGCTAACTTGCAATGAGCGCAGACCGCTGGGCGGCGCTCATGCTATCCGGCTATGACAATGACAGAGGTCTCCTGCTGAACTCTGGTTGTAATGCCAACCCATAGGTGACCAGCGGTCATGTGACACAGGCGTCAATGGGAGGAGGTAATGACGCGCTTCCTGCACTTGCATGTTAAATGCCGCTGTCAGAGTTTGACAGCGACATTTAACATGTTAACAGCCGCAGGTGAATCGCGATTCCACCCGTGGCTGATAGGGGCACATGTCAGCTGATGTCCTGTGCTGGAAAAGGTGCGGGCTCATCGCCGGATCCCGCAGCAACCATGGGGATGCGTCCAATGCCGGTCATTTGACGTTAGTAAGTTAATAGACAGCAGTACTGATCATTTTCACCCTACAAAGGGAACCTTTCACTAGTTTTATGCTTCCCTATTAGTGACAAGTGAACATTCTTAGATAAGGTGTTATCCAAGCATGCTCAGGTGCTAATCAAATGACTTCGGTGTGCTCGAAAAATATGTTTTAATCCCTGCAGCCACTTGTTTCACAGCTGTTCGACAGCCACAACACAGGCAGGGAAAGACTGCTTGATAGGCAATCCCTGCATGTGTTACGGCTGTCGAACAGCAGCGAGACATGCAGCCGCGGAGACTCGAGCAAATTAATCGAGCACACCGAAGTCACTCGATTAGCATCGGAGCATGCTCGGATAACACCTTTTCCAAACACGTTCGCTCATCATGATTTCCTACCTGAAAGGCTTTCTAGGGTCTTTCTTGTTCTACATTTTTACAAATTTAAATCAATGTTTGGTCACATTGACATGGATTTTTAAGAGTATTTTGCATACTCTATTATTACATGTTTTTATTTGCCTTTTTTTCTTGTTTAAACTTCAATCTCTATTTTAGGTCTTGTTCACACATCCTTGTTTAAACTCGTATGTGAAAAAATGGCACCAGTGTCATTAGTGTTTTGGATCAGTGTGTCACTATTGTGTGGTCCATGTGTCTGTTTTTACAATCAGTGTCACCAGTGTTTTTCACAGATGGATAAATAAATTACAAAGGTTGTATACTTTGCAATGTTAAATGTAGACAGCACACGCATGTCACACAGGTGACATCCATGTGCTGTACGTGTCTTTCATGAACTCAAAGACTTGTATAGGCCATTTTCATCTGTGGACCAGGTCTGAAAAAACAGAGACATATAAATAGCAATATAGATTATCATGGGGACATGTTCTTTCCATGAAAACAACATATATAACAAGTGCAACATGGAGGTGTGGATGAGGCCTAAGAAAAGTTCTCAGGAGACATTTTTATGTTATATATAGACATCACATTTTCACACACGATCTATCCACACACATACAGGCTCGGACTGGCCCACCGGAGAACCGGAGAATCCCAGGCACTGACACCTGCTGGCATACTGGTCAGCAGCTGCCTAGGGCCCTCACTGCTCCAAGGGCCCCACTGCTCCAGGGGCCCCCAGTAAGTGGCTATGGGGGCCCTGAGTCAAGGAGGCCCGCCCTGTGCC